>MU890655.1:0-57527 GCA_036418205.1 Ostertagia ostertagi
TAGGTCGCCGAGTCCAAATTTTTCTATGCGAATTGCGGCGTCAGCTCGCACCCCAGGAGTCCGTGGGTCTCTCCACAGTCAGTTTCCTTTCTTCGACTTGCATTCTAATCTGAATCCTCCTTTTAAATGAAGCGAACTATGCTCAACAAGTCGCCTGTCAAACATCGCTAATAAAACGCATCTGCTCTTCATACCAACATACCTATTAGCTCTATCCTTCCTTTGGCTTATTCGGGGGCTGGTTGGCGAAAACGTGGTGAAAGTTTGATTATATTTGTATAGGCCCCATATTTCTCTATTAACACCTCAACGATCCTCTTGAGTGCAATTAGAGCAATGAACAATGACCACAATGACGACATTCACTGGTTTTGTTTACATATACACTAAAAATCGGTGGCACAATCAATTCTTAGAGCCAATCCTTTCTCTACTGAGGTTAGCAGGTAACTCGGCAAAAAGTCGTGGTAGTAGCACTCGACTGAGCGCAACTATGACGTTGAAGTCTAGCTTTGACCGCTGCTGCCGCCTGCGATATTCTTATCTTCACAGCATAACTTGGTCTCTCACATAACGTGCTCTCAGTTGCGTACTTCTCTCTCCTGACTGCGTCTGCTTCATCGTCGTAGCCATAATCGACCTCAAAAAGGGAAAGAACTTCTCGGTTTTTTTTTTTGTATTTCTATATTCGCTCTTTTTTCCTGCAACTGCGGCCATCGCCCTATGCTCTCTAATGATTAGGCGGAATAAACAAACAAATTTTGATCGCGACCTCTAACTTTATTTACAATTTTTAACTTTTTATGGAGCGTTTTGCATTGTTTCTCAATTCGTTTTCCACTTGCGATTCGCATTACTTGTTTTATCCTCCTTCAATTATTTTATTTTTCGTTTCGTTATTTATTCACTGCCCATGAGATGTATTGTTTTCTCCATCTTATCCATTAAACAGCGTCCACGGAATTCAAGTGAGCGTTAATTCTTCAGGAAACAGTTTCCCTTTCCTTTTTTTCTCTTCTCTCTTCCTCTATTGGAGCGATAGATTTGTTCAGAGCGACATTGCTGTCAGTTTGGCCCGGCTCCCTTCGCGCTTACAAAGGAACACGGGCAACTCACCATCAAAATTCTCGTGACTACTCATGGTTGCCACTATCTAGCAGAAAGCAGCAGGACAATCCCTTGAACAAGTTTCAAACGACACCCCTCATCGGAGACTATCACCTAACCCGCTTCATCTGAGGTTGACGTCGTCGCTTTTTTCTCGACTCTGCTACCACTTGAACAACTTCAATTCCGCCCGCGAACCTCCAAAAGCCTTCCGAGCGTAGGAGGTGCTTAATGAGCCGTTTCTCCTCTGGCTACCTTCGAAAATAACGAAACGCGCCCTCACTTTCCACGAAAAGGCTGATTAATTGAATTATGCTCTTACCATTTCCATCAAGTAAGTTCCCCCTCGTCTATCACCGTTATCCGACATTTTCTCATGGTATCTAAAGGATACTTAGTGTGGTGATATTGCAGTCGTGGAGGGGTTTATATTCGTTTCTTATTATCTTTAGCATTTTCTTGGCGCAATGCCTAAAATGTTTCAGGTTTACAATGGTACAGCGTCTCCCTATAGAAATCCTCTTGCCCCAGTGCACATCGTTTCAGGATCAGCTGTGAGTTAAAGAACTTTACAATCAGAATACGGTAGCATTTTTCTACTTTGCTTCGGCCTCCTCTACAGAAAATATTTAAATAGGGAAGCAAAGCCTATCAGAACGAATTCAATGAAATTTTTTCGGTTATTCGGTTCGGTAATCTCTTGAAAATTCCTAAAAACGGTGTGCCTTATTTAGGGATGTCGCGAAAATACGGATACATTCGTCACTCACCCAGGACCGTGGAGTGCTAAAAGATCTACGGACTATGGATTCGGGATCCTCAGGGTTCACAACGCCACTCACATTCACTTCAGACAAGTAGCGGCTGCGAAGGTAGATTCATATCATATTTATCATATTACGCCCAGTAATCGGGAAGTGCTTGCAGGATCGCGTTACCCATATAGGGGCAAAAAAAGGGGAGGGGGAGAGAGGGGCATCTACAGAAATTCTCAGTAGAGTCCAAATGGATGCTTGCAATGTGAATGAGTTGAGGATGATCAATTATTCTTACCATTGGCTACACCAAGAATTAGACTCCTGCCTGTATTCGTTGAGGAACAGAAGGTTTATCGACCCTACACTGTCTTTGGGAGTGGCACAGTTAAAGTTGGCTTATTTTTAGTCACATTCAAAAAGCTATGGTGCCGAGGCTGAGTCCAGGCCCTGCCGACCTCTAATGCCCTTGCAGCGCACATTTGGGCTACAACGCACTAGAGACCGCCACGGGATTGGCAGGACCTCCAGCTGTTCGGGTTGGCGCTTACTTTAACAACTGAGAGGCTGCCGCAGAGAACTAAAGCCTAACGCCCACACGATTCTTCTTCGAGGCACGTCACATTACCTTTGAGGTAAGTCTTGAACGCCTTAACATGCGAAGCGCCTACTGGGAACATCTATCGGGCATACCTTCTCCATTTTGCAGAACTGATGATAGTATCTGAGTGGATCACATCGTGAGACTTCAGGATAAGTACAAGACGACTTCTCGATAGAGAACATCCAAAACATCGTACAGACATGCACTCGTCAGGTCGATATGAATACTTTTATCAGAACTGGCAAGATTTCCCGAATGTAGTTAGGGTGCCTTGAAGAATTTTGAATTTGCTAGTGAATTTAGAGAGCTCACAAGGCACATACTTGCCGATGTCCTATTGCCACCGCTGATGCCGTGTGCTGCTTCCAACCCAACTGCCAACTATTCTTGAGCTCGACTGAATTATTTCAGTTCAGGCAGTTTCCGATTCCCAAAACATTCTGCCGCGCAAAATTTCCTGCTCTTTAACACAATTTTGGGCTTAATTGCGCTTTGTACTGTGGCTGGGCAAGCGAGCCTGGCTGAGGGCGTACCACATATTTTTGTCGCGTTCCTTGAAAGTAGTTCCGAAGGTTCAGCATACAGTAACTTTCATCCCGTGACTGAGGAAGGAATTAAGCTGCAGCATAGGAAATGATGATTCAGCTTCAGAGCTGAGGCAGGAGGAAGCGAGCGGCATGGGAGCGTTCAGAACGTCGAGGAGTAGTTAAGAAGACGAAGAATATGCCAGCTCCGTGCCCTGTCGCTTCTGCAGACTTCAATCCCAAACCTCGATTCAGAGCTTGACTCTGCGCAGGCACCGGACGAAGCATGCGTCAGCCGTATCCAACTCGCGCTGTCGAGGATGATGCTAGAGTAACTCCTATATGCGAAGTGCAGATGTGAACCGGAGTTTGGAAATACGCCAAAGAGCGGATCAGGACGCCTGCCGTTTTCGTCAAGGAATGGAAGATCAGTTGGGGCCGGACACGTCATGCGATTCTGTGAGGACTTTGTACTGCAAGTCGGTTACGAATGGCCCGCGCGGACGTCAACGAACACCTGGAGAGCCGCAGGCCCGATGGTCAGACTTCTCACGAAAGCTCCGATCGACAAGGAGTGAAGGAGCATCGTGTCCCTCGAGCGAGGAGGGTCCACTGGGCAAACTACGCACGCGACAGGGACGAGGTGGAGACTTGCGCGCTCGGCTCACGCAAATCGACCAACGGGGACGACGTGATACAGGTGGTAGTGAGGGAATGGAGAGTCTGACTATTTATAGAAGCCCGGAGTAAGGCTACCTGTCCAAGCAGACTAATAAATTGTGACCGGACACTGGCGTATTGATAGCGTGAAAGGCTCCGAACAGATTCAATCGTCCGATGACAATCGCAGCGACTGGGGTGGCTCTGTTACCAAGTTTACCGAAGGGTCCTTTAGGATTAGAGCGATTTTTTTAGTGAACCTGGGGACGGAACATGCGGAATGTGAAGAATTAAGTTATTCAAGAGCTGCAAGTACCCGCCCTGTACGGCAGCATTGGGGAATTTTGACTGTGACGAATGATGTCGAAAGGAATCGGATAATAAAAGGATGAGGATACGGACAAACGTAGCCGTGGGGCTGGACGGCGATAGATAGTGAGGAGGGGGAGCTGGAATGGTGCCGCAACATGAATTGAATTGGAATCGATGTTAGCTCGCTCACCGGTGCAACATCTCTGCCTGCCTCACTTCTAGGCGATAGGAATTCGGAGAATAAACTGTACCAGTCTTCGCCCTTTGTACGTCGCCATGTAGTACTAATCGGAGCTGTTTTGTCTAGGTGGTCGTTTTTGCTGCGGTGTGTTGCAACCTGCTGCAAACAAAGAGGGTCGGCTACGAGGTTGTCACCGAAACCCCACCGTAATCTGTAAAACCCTGTTCGTCCATTGTATAGCTCATCTGTCTAGCGTTTTTTGATCATTTTGTATTTTCCTTGGTTTTTTGTCTACTTGTACATTGGTACGTTTTGTTCATAATGTCCAGAAATCCATGCCCTTTACACTTTTATTTACTATTGCTTTTATCGCCAACTTTCCTTTTTGTGGAACTATTGTAACAACTGTAGGAATCCAGTAGATGAAACGCTTCCATCAGACTGTTGGCTGTTTTGAATGATGAAATCGCGAAGGTAACAGGGTTGCGTGGACCGTCACAGTAGATGGTCCGTTCCCACGTCAGCTGAAAATGAATGTATATTCAGAAACAAAAGAATCGGGAAATTAATCGCTCGCTGGAATGGAAGCTATGTGTTCACAAATGCACCCGTGGAAAAATCAATTAGAAGGCCTGAAGTTCGTAAGCAGGGCCCTTCTTTTCGTTGGTTGTCGTTTTGGACGAGGACATAGGTCGTTTGGACACGGTGAGCACGCGAAGTCAGCGTGAATTATGATGTTTCTGCCGCAGTCACGTACAATGCGCGGCGCATTGACGCACTGAAGCGTTGGCAGTGGGGCGCGCAATGTCACTGTTATCGATTTTCATGTGTGATTGCCTCCCACTTCTCGTTATGGCTGCGCTCCCTCAACGAGGAAGAAATGCGTTGAGCAAACGCGCCAACTATACCAAGCGCAGCCAATCCAGAAGTTCAGAGCTTACGCGGGGAGGCGAACGTTGCAACGCCTCTCCATTTTTGGCCGTTACCGTGGAGAGCTGGGGTAGCCTCATTGTTTGCGTAACTTCTGAGATCGTTCCTCCAGGAAGCGCGCGAATGCGTCGCGCATTGTACGTGAATGCGGCAGGAACATCATAATTCACGCGTTCTTCGGGTTCTCCAAACGGCTTATGTCCTGGACGGTTCTCAACAATGCTGTCGCCCTCAGGTGAATGTTACGCTCTGCGCCTTTTGTAAAACGGCCCCGGAGGGCCAACCGCTAGGTAACCGATCATAGGGCGGATATAGCACGAAGGCGTTTGTAGAAACGTGAACGCCTTACAACATTGGGCGCTATCGCAATACACAGGGGCATTTCGTCTTAACGTGTGTATTCTGGTCACATCGTGGTTACATGCTTGCTAAGACCTGATCAAAGCTTAAAACGCCATTAACGTGCATATTCTGTCTCAGTGCCGGCAGTTTTTTCCTACATTCCCCACTTTTTATCTGAGATTGTAACATCTGATCCTTTCAGGCGTTATCGCAAAAAATGGGGGCTTCCCTAAGACTAATTCGAGGAGGATTAAATATGTAAGAAATGCTCACGCAATGAGTCACATACGCATTTTTGCCAAGAAGGGATATTTATTAGAGTTGGGCAAAAGTCGCGACACTCTTTCTCAAAAAATTTTCTTCTTTTCTGAGATCCATAGGTAACATTTATGACTAGACATAATGGTTAGAGCATGTCGAGGGCTTCAATCCCGAGGGATAATAAGCCTGATAAGTATATCAAGAAAATTCGAAAAAACCTCGACACTTGTAATCCACACTCAAGATCCTGTATCTATACAAACGATCTACATAACATGGGTCTCCTGTCACAAGACCAACACCATCTGCAACGCAGGCAAACAGGCAGTCGTTGACCCTACAGCGCGCAAAATCACTTTGGTTCAGCTCTACCTGCGCATTTCCAGAACTTTTGATGATGGGTTTATAAGAAGCCAGCAGCGTCCCTCTCATCTCCATTACAGAGTTAGGGCTCTGAAGAAGCTCCACTATATATTCTTCGTTTATGGCACCAGTGGGAATTTCTAGGGAGAGGCTAGGCTGCGGAATTCCAAAACTATGGCCGAGGCAGCTCATCATGAGCCTAATCGAACCGCGGACACATCAGTTTCATTCGTTATGATATTGCGAGATCCCACCAGTGATCCAATAATAAGCCCGGTAAGGAAATTCTGGAGCTGCGTGCGGAACATTTCTTATCTCCTAGCGTATCCCCTGGTCGAAGCGTAAATGACTACTAACCTACTGGACCTGTCAACTCATCATCTTGATGACGAAAGAATTAGACGGATCAAACTCCAACGCGGAAGGGGTCGCCTCCGTCTGACCGCACTCGCTGCAGTTTTGGAAAGTGCGCATCGAGAAATTCTATGGTGAGGTTGAAGACAAGTGTGTACACTTCAGGATAGAATAAATATTTAACCCGAGTCAGGAGTTTTAAACAAAAAGATATGAATTGATAATCACAATAATATGGGGAAAAAGTGATCGTAGCGATCGTTCTTCCAACTATATTCACGCAGTGAAGCTCAGTACCATTTTTGACAAGAAGGATATGTATTACACAGTTTTAAATGCGATGCCATCACAATGTCACCAATTCTTGCGCTTTAAAATCGTCCTGTTCTCTTTCCTTTCATTGAAAGCTCAGCCTTAGCACTGTGAAAAGCATGCGCTCTTCACAATACGGTTTTAACAGTCCGATGAGTGGCTGCTACCATAATCCACGTTGGCACTGGAGCGCGCAGCTACACTGAGGCTGATGTCATAGTTTGCGATCCGACCGTTGCGCCAGCGAATCGAATTTTACGCCAGCGAATCTACGATTCACCAGCGAGCCGAACTAGCTACCAGCGACTCAATAGTGGCGGGACCCAAAGTTCATAAGAAGTGTCGCCACTTTCAAGCAGTATCACTTGACAGTGGGCGCTGTTTGAAAGTGGCGGGACCTGACAGTGGACACTGTTTGAAAGTGGCGGGCTCCCTTTGAACGTTGGATCCGCCACTATTGAGTCGCTGGTACCTAGTTAGACTCGCTGCTGCATCGTTTGGATCCAGCGACAGGCTAGCGAATCGCTTGATTCGCAATCTATGACATTGGTGCTGTTTCACACGTTTCAGCATCAACGTGAGAGGGTATAATGCCTCGCATGGCAAGTGCATAATGCCCCCATCCATCACAGCCGTCCTTGGTCGACTATTCAAAAATACAGGCAGCGCTCGCCTCGCCGCGAAGCACGCAGAGCAAGGGAGGTTAACGCCGAGGTGCCGCCAAGCCCGTTGCCGGCAACGGGCTTGGCGGCAAGGTCCACTAGCTGCCACACTCCACCTATACACCAGCACTGAAGCTCCGTACAAGAGTCAGGTTCTATAACGTCCATTTTGTCGCCGTGGAGTGCGCAAAAAAAATGGACAAAAGGGCACGTAGAATTCAAATCGATGACACGTGGCATCGCGCGCCAACCGATCACGGGTTACGGTTGCGGTCACTCTTCAGACTTCGTAATCCCTCTAATGCGCTCTTCTGTCTTGTCTGCAACCACTTTTTGACATGTTCAAACATGTACACGTTCAGACATGTGAACAAAACGTGAACACTCCCTGACAACATTTCGAAATACGCATATTGAGATAGCGCCCTTCTTTGCAGCGGGGAGCGGTCAACAGAATCGTTCGGAAGTGGCGCCGCCGCGTGCAGCCACTTGCGCGGCGTTGCCCATTAGAGCAATTTGATCCTTCGTGGTCTACTTCATTCACTTATCCAAGATCTATTTGGCGTTTAGAGGGGCCGTCTTGTGCGCTCGTTGGTTTAATTGCCAACCTAGTTGAGGTCGCCTCCCTTTACTTAGTGGCGAATCAAACCTAATTATGGTATTAGAATGAAGAATCGCTGCATGCTGGCGCTACAGCTGTGCCCATGTATAGATAGAGTAGAGTATTCGGTTATTCTAATTTAGTTGCCGTGCATATAGCGGTAGATAGAACTATTCCAAATCTCGGATTTCATTTTACATTGTTCGCATAGTGCTCCGCGAAAGATTAGTGTCAAGCTGAGAAAAACAAATAGCTTTCTTCATTCATGCCCAAGAGGATCTGGTTCTCGATAAGAGCCTCTAAACTTTGCATCGAATGATGCTCACATTAAACTCGCCCACCCCATCGCCGACCACGACACTAGCTGCGGGCCTTCGGACGATTCTTTTGGCACGCAACACCGGCTGTGCAACAGGCACCTTTCACTATGGTGCACTCTGTTCCAGTTTCCTTAGGGCCGTCTCGCTTTACAGTGGCACATTCCTTTCTCATCTCTAATAATTTTATCGTGCCTCCAGCTCTGGATATTCAAGTTTTTTTTCACGAGTACAAGCTACTATTACCCTCGGTTCGGGAAAACGAGAAGAAGCGTTCGAGTGCCAGACCACACACCACACACGACGAGAGCATGAGAAAAAGCCACGGTTTTTATTGCCGTCGTCACTTTTGGTTGGAAGTATGCCCTCGATCATCTTGTCGTTCTTCCGTTCTCGCAAAATAGAGGGTATACATGTCTCATCCACATCCCAAGTGCTCAACCATAATAGGAACCAACTTGCATCGAGCAGCTTCCAGCTTACGAGTTTAGCATCAACTAGGACGAGTTGGCAGCAGCGCGTTGTGTTGCCGCAGAAATCCCTTACTTCTGCTGTTTCTGCTCTCCCCCCTCCTCCCAGATTAGGTAATTTCGTTAATCATGCGGCCATTCGGAGATCAGAAAAGTTTTCGTTCGACCTCTTCTACGTTATGAATTTGTGCGCCAGTCGATCCTAGGGATCCGATTTGCGGATGCTAGTATTGCCAGGTAGAACAGTCGCCTGAATACGATGTTTCAGCTTCCGGTCACTACAGTCACTCCTGAAAACCTTTGCGTCGGAACCTGGTAAAACATGGTGTACAATCACCGCTCCTAACAACAGAAATTCAGACGGTGAACGTCGGGTTTTCGTGTCGTTAGGACGCCGCTCCGTCATAACACCCCGAAGCGGCCGTGATAACCATCTGATCTTCGCACCAGTGACCGTCTCCCTGTAGCGAGCCAACCGTGAGCAAGACTACGAACTATGATTGGACATGTTATTACGTGATTGTTTTAAAATTACGTAGTTTATTACTTTAATATTATTTTTTCATGCAAATCGTTCCATAAACGTATCGTCATCCCTCGTTTGGTAGTCTCGCCCTCTGCATCATTATCTCTCCGATCGGTAGACCAGCTCATCCTTACCGCGCTTGAGGTTGTCAAAACCGCTTCCTTCGAGCCCTCGCTACGCACGAGTAGTTGCCGAATATACTTCGGAAGTTCGACGCGGAAAAGCGATATTTATTTCTTGTTTTTTGTGATATTCGTGCTATCATGTTGACGACAGCGCGACGTTTTTGGTTTTTGCAGCGCGTGAGACAAGGGCGCTTTTGCGATGGTCGTAACACCTCGCACCTGTGGATTTCGAACGATAACCTTGGAAAGCTTCAAAGGTACGAAAACATCCTAGCAATATATTCAATGCGTAGAAAGTAATCGAAGATATAGTAGCGGAATTTCGATCAAAAAAAACGTGAAATGGTAAACAAAACCGGAATTTAAGTCTTTTTCTCTGTAGTGAATGCAAAACTATTATCCATGTGGAAGTGGACATATATCTTTCTCTCCCTTTAGGTTTGTACTCACTTTCACTACCTTTTCTCACTTGCATGTCCATCAGAATAGGAAGAAAACGAGGGATGAGCCGAGCTGTCAATTCCGCTGTGCTTAAAATTTTTTTGCTAAACTGGTCCATATTTGGTCACATGCGACATATGCCGTTTACAGTCATATTATGTTGTAATCCATAGAATAGAGGCAGGCAAATTGGGAAGAATCCCCGCATATGCTAGAAAAAGGGATGACAGGGGTGAGACGCGCAATCGCGTCTCAATGTCGTCAATGTGTTGAAGTAAATGTTTAAGGTATTCAAAGGAGCTCCATTCGGATAGCGACAAGGTGCGTAACATCGACACCATTTTGTGTCACACGATTTCCTTGGCCCGATACCACTTCCTGGTGCAAGTCTAGCCCAGACAACAGTTGACGACATGAGCGCCGATGCGCAACTCGCTTCATTTTGTATTATATAATTTTTTTTGATCAGAGCACTACCTTTTAGCGAAATCCCAGCCTCGGTGACGGATAACGGATGCTAGTCCTCAGCATTTCTTTACCCCGCCCGGCTTCTTTCCAAAGTTAAGCCAGTTTAGTAATTTCAAAGAACAGACCATATTAGATCGTGTCGAACAATCCATTCCTTGGGTAGGGTAGAGAAGCCCGCGAGTATCATATTCGTGTCTTTGTCACGGATCGAACTTGCGGCAATGGCGCTGTACAAAGACTATATGAGCTAATGGATTAGATACGTTACGTATACCCCGTGGCGTAGCGGTAATTTCAACACGCAGGTTAGTACTATGGAGCGGCAGACAACTGCCTGAACACAAGCCTTTGTCGTTTCGAGGCAGAAGGGAGGACTCCTTGTTTGAGGGTTTCATCGACGGTTTTCTTCGCTTCTCTTTCATTCTCAGTTAACTCGGTATCCACAATTTCATGTTCGGCCGCTGCTACCCTACTAGCTTGATCTGGAATTTGTCCTTTAATGTTGCTCTTTATGTTCTTTTCACAGGTCTTTTTGCGGAAGTTTCTTTGTCAAACGTTCTTTGCTGTTCTTCACGCTTTCTGTATTAGTTTCCTTTCTCCAAATGTTAGTGCAAGGCCAGGCTAAGTTCCACTAGACGCCATCGCTCCCATGATAAGGTGTAGTGTCCGCCAACCGCAGATCTTGCGCACCCTTCTCGCACATCAAAAGCTTACTAGGCTAGAATTTGATCCCATACCAAGCGCTCATTCGCTACTTCTGTAACTGGTATCAAATTCTTCTTAATAGAATCGTAATCCGACCACTGTTGTATCTTGTCGCAATTAAATCTGCTACTCTCCTAACTCCACATCTTATCCCTCCACGCTTCCTCATCAGCCCATCTACCCGGCTACGCTTCTGCGATTCAGTCTTTTCGCCAGTCGTAGAGAGTCACGTATTCCCTTTTTCCTACACTTGCAAGTCCGAGCCTTCCTAGTTTCAATTTATCTTGTCCCGAGTACATAACATGCCTCCCTTTTTGCGCTCAGAGAGGGTTTCCTCACAGTCCCATGCACCATCTGAATACACCATAAACTTCACTGCAATAAACGAAACTCGAAGTGAAATACTTGTGCTTGACATTCCCCCTGAAATTATCAGCCAATTTCTTCCAATATTGTATTGACAGTTATGCAAGTTTGACTAATCGCATGAACCTAACGCTCATATTGCAGCGAATGAGAACAAACCCAACGTGAAATCGAAGCTAACAGTGACATCAGAATAAAAAATCAAGGTTATAAGTATCTCTCCGGTATGCTCTTTATTTTGCCTCTATTTTTCAGTCATCCTCGTCTCCATGCTTCTCGTTTCTGAGACAGTATTGTGTCGAATGTCGCGATAGTTTTGCAGAGTCACCACATCATTCAGTCTTGTTCTTTCCTCACATCTTTCATTTCACATCCTTAAATTAGGATCACCATTGATCGATTATTGTACATCTCTGTCGGGTCCTTCTTATGGATCTCACTGTATGCTTTTTCGAAAACTGTCGTGTTTTGAAGCATTTTACGCGTTGTGCTGAATAGCTAATGCTTGCATGCAAGTCTCCGGCGGCCTAAAAACGCGTCTTCCTCCAAAGCCGAGGCGTGAGCTTTGACAGGTTAGGTAAGCAACGCACGCGCCTTAATGGAGAGTGTGTACCAAACCAGATACACCTACCCATCGACTCGACCAATTTATTCAAAAGTTCTACACCATTTACTACATAAATTCTGTCGAACTCATACCTCTAGAGGGAATGGATCGTGGCAGTGATTCGCTAGATTAAGAATATCATGAACGGCACTTCGTCCCATCAAATAAATTGGTCCATCGCAGTAACTTGGAAACACCTTTCTAGGCCAGATTTTATGTGGAATGAACCTGAAGTTTAATTGCAGGAAATTCGTATTGTAGTGAAATTTTGGATTAGATACCATTTACTGGATGGGTCCCGTATCGCCGGAATAGCCGACCACACCCGACAATATATCCTATCTTCGCCATGTCTGGCATCCTTCCAGTATGTGAACATGCGGTCAAAATGTATAGAAACGTCGTCGTCAACCTTCATCAGAAAGTCTGATCTCGAGCAGAACTTCATGAAGAACTGCATAATTGCATTAACCTTAATGAGAGCTGTGGAGTACACAGGATATAATTTTCTCTCATGAAATATGAGGGTAAAATTTGTAATTTACTTTGAACACCAAGTTTTCATATGATTCCTCCATATCAGTGATTATCAAATCGTGGTAGCTTTCCTGTTCCTCCAGCAGTCTTGACATTTCCCACTCTGACTTCGGTGCGCCCACAAAGAAAAACACTGATGCAAATCCATCCTAAAAAGGTAGAAATAAAGTATGAAGGGATGAAATGTAAGGTAGCCTTTATGCTCAGCACTGATCAGTTCTTCTATGATGCACCACTCATTGAGCGGAAAAACATGGAAACACATACTAAGCGCTTCATCTTTTTGTGGAGCTAAGCCATTTAAGTCAGTGCTCCCAGAAAGTGAAGGAGGGTTTCACGAAAAGCTTGGAGGTCAAGGAAGAGAATATACACTGCGATGCGTAATTATAGTTCCACCTACAAATTTCCCAAAAACTTGAATCTGAGGATGTTTTTGAAAAAGGCTTAACGGATAAATTGTGACACATATAAACGCAAATCTGAATATTAACACGGAAATCCAGTTTGAGAAAGCAACAATTTTTCATCCCCATTTTTTCGAAAATACCAGCTTTGCCTATGACGCAAAATTATGGTTCCACCTCATGTTTCTCCGCTGCATTTTGCTTCTACCCAATCAAATTTTGAGGATTGATGTACCATCCAGAGTTTCTTAACGCGAAGGCAAAGACCGAGTGCAAACCGCAACGCAAGCGAACCAAACCGACCGAAAACAGAACTTCCGAAAGTAAACAAAAAAGACCTGCAGGCGGATTGTCGACAGTGTTCGATTCACGCTCTGAATGTGTCGGGCGCGTGACTTCGAGTACGGCGGATCAATTTTCCCAAGGATGCCTACAGGGGATATTGATACTTGGGGAGGAGCGCCTGCCCGTAACTATCGATCCGAACAAACGACCGTCTTCGTCGCCTTTTCTACTTCGGCCTAGCAAACGATGCTTTGATGGGCGAAGGAAAAAGAGGCAGCGAGAGGTAATGTTATTCAGCAGTTTTCAAAATATCACAAGATAAAAATTGTCGCTCACCATTGCTCTACTTTCGCAAAACTTTTCGCAAGGCAAATATGGCTGCCTTTTATGCTCTCGAGTTTCTCTATTTCGACCAAGGACCTGTTCACGAGGGTTTATTTTAATAACACGTCCAAACTTGCGTCCATCAAGCACCTAACTTCTGAAGAAGCCGTTTGATTTCGCGTACCGGCCGTGGATAAAGTTGTAATTATTTTGCGTCCCGGATGGCGCCTTTTATGGGCTCGGTTGGAGTAGCTTAATCAGGTTTTCCCCAGCTATCGCTATCCCTGTAGCATGCTTGGAGAAATCTTGTCGTTATGACAGTCACCCGACAATTCGCGCGTCGACTGAGCTGACACTTCAACAATTGCTAATTCTCCGTATTTGTTAGACTATGATTTTCCTTTTATGGGAAGTCTGACAGCCCGGGTTTCCCTTCGCTGTAAGCTAATTGAAACGTCGAATGAGTAATAATTTCAAAATGTTGAGGTTAAGTAGAAGCAAAATTTAAGAGAAGCCCAATTTGGGCTAAGAAGAAACATAGAGGTCTGCGGACTATAATTTGGCGTCAGTACGGCAAAGCGGGGGTAAAGCCGAATAAATGAAAGCCGCATTTGCCGGTTGCCAGATCCCTTCTGAGATGCACCACGCCATTCTATTCCATTTGTACATTCGCAGTGGCGATTGAATGCGATGTGGCCTATACAATGACTTGCGGGGGCCAGCCGTTCAAGTCAGTGTTTTTATCCTCCCGGACAAGTCTGGTACCAATTTACCGACTCCGGAGGGATGGAAGGCTTGGTTAGCCTGGGCGACTTACGACCCAGGGTTTGATCCCCGGACCGCTCACGTGGTAAGCGCGCCACTTGTCACTACACCACTTCCGCCCCCCGCAAAGCGGGTATTTTCGAAAAAATGAGAATAAGAAATTGTTGCTTTCTCAAACTGGATTTCCGTGTGAATATTCAGATTTGCGTTTATATGTGTCACAATTTATCTGTAGAGCCTTTTTCGAAGACATCCCTTCAAGTTTTTGTGAAATTTGTAGGTGGAACTATACTTATGCGTCGCAGTGTACCTGTTGGGAAAGCAGTCGGGCCTTGAGGGTGCGGGACGAGCGCGTTCCGGTACCCGCGCCGCTCACGCCGCTGCGGTCATACCGGTTGGCTGACCCTTGCCGTCTGACTCTACAACAGAGAGAGCGCTAGCGCTGACGACGTCAGTAGCGATGTGACACTCCTAACGTGCATATCGACTGACAAGCGGGTGTAATAAGTACTTATCGGGTTCTAGTTCGTTTTTTTGTTTTTCTTAATTTTCCGTCTTATGTGGTCATCTCTACTCGGTTTCTAGTGACTGTCCCTTTGTCTCACTTCAAGTGTCCTTCTCCCGGAACTTGCTGCTGAGGTGCGTACATCTTATGGAGCTTTCATATTTGGCATACACAGACCACGCTCTTCTCATTTTAATAATATCAAGTAGATGGCCGAAACGGCGATTTATAGACGGCCATATTATTGTCGAATGCATCGCGCCTCTTCAATTTGCTATTGCTCTTTAACGGCCGCTGGCAAAATGTATGTACGACCAATGGGATCGCAGTCGTAGTGGTTTGACCTCCGAGGGTGTACTTGCCCTCAAAGATCTCAGAAGCGAGCCCGATAAGCTCCTTTGCTTTGCCTGTAGTACTCCAACGCTATTGCGTATTTTGATAATTTTGTGATTGTCTCAAGAGGGAGTGGTAACGTTAACAGTGATGAACACGCTTCCAAACACATGGCTTCAGTATAGTTACAAGTAATCAAGTGGTACGGACGGTTCCAATCCGTAGCCACGGTTTCCTCATAATACACTGGCGAGGAGAGCGCAAAGAGTTGTGGCAAGAATTGAAAGGGCTCGAAAAGAAAATCAGACATTAACTCGATCCAACCCATATTTCTCTTGCATAAGCTTTTGTTGATGCTCCGTATTTTCCCATTTTACGAAGTTTATGATGTTTCATTACTACGAGTCATTGAACCGCTGAGATAGGAAGGTAGATTCTGCTGCACATGAGTTATGTTCCGGGAACTTATCATTTAACCCATTGCGGACGGCGTGCTGCACAATGTGTGTGCACCATGCATGGATAATGAAACAAACCATTACTGATTCGTTTCGTGCACAAAAATGTCATCTGTTTAGACACAAAATTATAGAGATAGAGTTATTAGATACTGCGGAACAGACGGCACCTACAGAGGTGCTCATACAGCGTTGGTTCGCAATAGTTAACATGGACCTTTCATCTCTGAATCTCAGTGACCTAAAGTCACTGTTTCAATAAAATCTAATTATGATAACAATGTACCATTATCGCTCTCGATATAATGGGTGATGCCCATGATTACGGATAGCTTGTCGGACCATGCGCCGCTCTGGAGTAGTCAGCACCACGTGCAGTAATCTCGTTTTTCCGCAATATTCAAATGAATACTTACTGCGCCAGCAGAACTGAAAGTGACAGCAGTTCCAGGCGATCCGCGAACTGTCGAAATAAATGAGGATAAAGTTGGGAGATTCTTTTTAATACTTCACTTAATTTACATTTTTGAACGGTTCTCTAGAAAAATAGCTCGACTTACGCTACACGCACGTGCATTGTTAAAATGCGGCAAATAGAGATAATCGGTATGATGATATGTAGTGTTCCGGATATCAGATTCGATATAAGGTTGGGCTTGGATCGATGTCGCAGCAGTGCTAGCGCAAACACTATTTTCAGCAGTAGGTAAAAGTCTAAATTTTTTATTTATTTTCTTTAACCTTTCGTTGCTGATGAGCAATAACAGTGTATATAAACCGCGCAAGCCAAAGTGAAGAACGGATGTACAAAATTCAATAGAAGCCTTAATAGTCAACAAGCTACAAGCAAGAATTGCTGTACAAAATTGCTCTCAACCGCACGGTAAGCTCGTTCAGGTCAATTTGAGCAACTTGATGCTACATCCCAACCACGGTTGCTTGGGTGTCCTGCTGCGCTCAAAAAGGAACAGAGGAGCAAAAGTGGGCCGCCGGTGAATTCAAGAAGATAAGCGCGTTCAAGCATTAAAAAAAAAAGGATTTCTTGTCAAGGCAGGACGAAGGAGCGCTGGGCACGAGCGAGACGACCAAACATCAGCGAATTTCTGTGGCAGGTGAGTGTCAGGTTGGAACTCCTAGCACCTTTTTAATGTGCTTCGAACAGCGTGTTACCTTCCCGTTGCTATACTGCCTACTTGTCCAGGATCCGAGAGAGTGTACGTGGGATTCGCCCTTAAACTAGTGTAGTTGTTTGGTTGATGTGTGTGAGGAGAAGTTATGCTAAATTCACGTGATACTTGAATGCAAAATTGGAGATGGAAAATATTATCAGCAATATTAGCCAAAAGTACGATTGCCTGTTCTAAGGCGTCTAGACTAACGTCGCATAATGAGGGACGCAGGAATTCGACCCCACGACGCCGTCATTCGACATAAGGATGAGGACAAGTTAATACATCGTAAACACCTGTGTAGAGGGTGTAAGTCTAGAACTCCCGTTGCACAGGCGGATCTAAGTAAATATAACTCTAATCCCATTTGTTATTAATTGCACCGATACTGCTGGACGGTGCCCTCATTCCATACACTCATGCCATGTCCGACAATCGCACCGTGCACTGGCATCTGAAGGCGCGTACCTCCCATTGGTGATAAGTGGAGTGCGTTTCAGGAATTGGTGACAGCTTTAACTATGGCGCGAAGCCATCTCTTGTCGAGGATCCCGGCGACACCAACCGACCCCCGTAGATTTGAAAGGGATAGTGCCAGTGTTAGATACTTCTGTTACGTACTGTTTTAAGCTGGTGTCAAATTCACCCTCTTAGTAATGGCCGGAGGGGGCCGAAGTGAATTCCGTTTGTTTGCCGCTATACTGAGAGAGACTGGCAATAACGGATGAAAAAACAGGCGACCATTACCACCGCAACAATCGAAACGTGTAGGTTTCCCTCATAACAGTATATCTATTAGGTTGTTTCTTAAGCAGGGTCGCTTTTTCAAGCGGAAAATTTTCATCTAAATCCCCGTGCTTTTACAATATATAATACACCCTTTGTAAGAAAATTATCTGCTCTACAAGATACTATGTCTCTCTCCCATCGCTGTTGCAGGGTTTTCAATTCAGGCCTGCGAAACGGGAGGTCCAGCCGACGGAAAAGCCAAACCGAAAACGCGCTCTGACCCTATTTGACCATAAGAGAAATTAATCAGTGATGCACCCTCTGCTTAATCATGACCTCTCCTATACAATCCGCTCTTGAGTTGCTTAAAAATCTTTTTGCTTTATGTCAACTGTTGTATCATATGTGAGCACTTCTTCTGCTCATTTGTTTTTCATATTTGCTTCGAAATAGTTCAAATTTTGGATTCGCGCGGTAAGGTGTTTTGTCCACGAAACCGACTTTGAAACAAACATTACTTTGGAAAAAAATTTTACCCGAGAAGAAAATCAGGCAGGCCCACATTTTTGACTTGTTCTTAACACCCACTAGTTTTCAATGTCTCGGCTGTAAAAAAAATTTCGCGCGAGATCTCAAGTAATGGTGCTCCACTGTGGTGTCCTGGTTGAAAAACCAGGTCTGGAAAAGGAGCTACGCCACTTCTTAGGAAATCTTATAGTGGAATGTTGAGAAGAGGTTATGAAAGTAGAGAGCAAATCATTGATTTATTTCTTCTGAGGGAACATAAAGTTGGAGGTAGTTGTGTTTGGTTAATCTTCGTTAGGTGGACCTTTTCGCACGCCTAAAATTTGAAAACCCTGCAATATCGTGGAAGGGAAACAAAGCACCTTGTAGAGCAGATAATTCTCTTTCGAATAGTTTCTGAGATGATTTAGAGCACTGGGAAGAAAAATTTTGTTTCAAAAAAGCGACACTACTTAAGAAACAACCTAATGGATATTACTTGTCATATAATCAATTTGAAGACATGTTATTCGAAAGTGAGTATCGACTTACATAATAAGCTGGCGATAACAATAATTTCCGTAATGCTTCTCTGTCTTGCAGTGAGATGAGGCACTCGCATTATATAATATATGAACTGTTAACATAGCAGCATATGAAAAAATATGTCCGCGCTTTTGATAGTAGATGACGAGATGTCTAGAAAAATACAATAATGCTATTGAATATGAGTGAACAATTTGATATACGTGGATGATAATGATACGCTGGCGTTAAAGTTGACTACATAATAATTTTAACTTAGAAGTGAATATTAAAATGAATCTTATCAAAAACATTGCTCCTTAAGCTGATTCACAGTGCGCAGGTAGCTCCTCACACGGAGGGTGATCATTTGTCCTTATTGCATGCAAGTGCAAACTTGAACTTTTAAGATAGACCGCTAGCACTTTTTCTAACAAATTTCTGGTCTCAGCCTATGCCTGGCCCGCATTCCTTCCAAAAAACGCACACGGCGCCGAAAACTTTTTAAGGCTGGATTTCTATAATGGAGTGAAAGAAGCTCGATCGTAGATCTAAGATATGGAAAAACGACCTTGAGAACGCGTGGGAACGTTGAATAGTGAGGCGGCTGTAAAGAATGCTAACGACAACTTGACACATGTGGGGATGCTTGTAAAAAAGTTCGAAGGCGGTCTCCTATTTCGATAGAATCTGTGTTGTCCTCGTTTTTTTTCAATATGTCACAGAAGTTGTGTAGACTGTAAAAAGCATCGAGCTTATGTTCGTATTTTCGCGCAACCACTCATTTCACTGCCAAAACATCTCGTATCACTTTTTGCTGAGGCTGCTTTTTCGATATAATAAATAGTTTAGGTGCCTTACTCTAAAATCGTCAGAGATGTTGTTTTTCTCGCTATAAAGGTGTTTATCACATGCAGTGAAGCTCCAGAATGTAGTTCAAGACGAGCCAAATGTATGATAATCACATGAGCGAAGTAATATTGAATTCTTTCGAGTTTCTGAATTTCCTTTTTTTCCTTGGTGTGTCATTTTACGTCATGTACTCTGTAACCATGGTGTTTCGCGCGCTGCGCATGTGGAGCACTTTTCCTGAGCATAAGCTGATCAGGAACCCGCCTATAGTTTGGACTTAAACTCTTCAAAATTTCTTTCAACAAGCTATTCTCGTCAAAATCTGAAGCTGCGTTCAGATCAAAGAGGCAACAACTCTGTTTGCCCGGAACCAACTTATTAGGTTGGGACGCCCAGAGTTTCTCACAATGAGCACCTGTTCTATTGGCGTTACGGCATCTACTCCCAGTTTTGAGATGCCTTTTTGGAGACACCGCAAAATCGCATAGCTGCCAATTTGTTTCATTTTTTAAAAATGTTGACGTAATCGCTAATTCGCACGTCAAACGCTGCGTTAACCGTCAGAAAGTTGCTGAAGCGGATGAATATTTCCGCTGGCGTATTCCATTTTTACCAAAATCTAACTTTGAGGTGCCTTGTGCTGTCATATCAGGCAGTCATACCGTATTGGAAGGACATGAGTCAAGAATTAACACCCTTTTGAGTTTATTTTTACAAAGCCTTCACGCCATGCCAGCTCTTCTATTTATACTGTGAAATTATATGTCGTTTCGCCATGTATTATTGATAATTGAGGTGTTCATTCGACTTCGATCTTGTATCTACAATGATTTTGCATGACCAAAGATCCGTTTAGTTGGCAAAGCACTATGACGAGCGTGAGTGCAATTTTAAAAAGCGCTTTTTGCACTTTCCGTTCCAAGGGTAGATAGCGATCTTGTGATAGCTCTCACCAACACACACTGTCTTTCGGACAAAGAATTGCAGATTGCTTGTATCATGAGAGTACAAAACGCGTACGATAATCTCAAAAACGGGAGCGACTAGTTTTTTGTTTGTTTACACCAAATTCCGTTCCATATTCCATTCCAGTCGGTGATGAAAGCCAAACATTTAATTAGGCTCGAAAGCACCTCGTATCACCCCTACTCGTCGTGACAATTCCACATAGTCAAGCTGGCATGAGAGGCATAGGTTCCTCGCTTTAACCGACATGCCTTCCGCTAGCATGTAGAAAGAATAATAGAGACATGGATGTTGCTGCTATCATTACATATTCTTTGCGCCATTAGCCTTACTTCAGTGTTCGGATTCTCTCTAATGGACTTGATGTTGACGGTATACTTGTTTAAAAGTAGAACAGGAGAGAAGAGAGAGTCTAGATACCTGGGTTCTTAATTGCTTTTCTTGCTTGTTGACAAATATTCTAGCTGGCCCCCCTACTTTCATGTCCCGTACCAGCCTGTCGTGGTAGCAGCTTTCTAACGACGGGGCAAATCTCTAGACTTGCTCGGAAGTCTCAAAGTTGATTTGAATCATATTTGAAAGAAGGTATACATATAAAGGAGATCCGACAGGGAACCGTTTTACCTGCTACCCCCTGTGGATGAATTGCAATTGATATTCACTTAGCTAATGGAGGATATGACTCATGTATGCACTAGGTACGCAAGGTTCACATTTAAGGATCGTATGACGAGCTGTTGTGCTCGAAAATGAACTAGAAATTACGCGATAGTGGTGAATTGGCATGGTTCTTATTCGTCAGGCCCTTTTCAGAGCTGTAGTAGAGGTGGAAGCCTCAGTAATCAGAAAGCGCGGCAGTGTTGGTGTTTCGCTTCCTATCAATACGTTGAGATGGGCTTCAAAGGATATACAGCAGTTGCGGATACTTTCGTATATTCTGATGACCGATTACATTATATCTGTTCCAGTTGTTAACGCAACCAATCACATAGGCGACGCAATTTAATTGTTTTCACACAAAAAAGCTGTATTGGAAGACCGCTGAAGAAACCTTCATAGGCTTCAGCTACGTGTCTCATGGTATTATTAGTAAGACGGCGTCATGGAGCTCTCACTCTTTCCTCCTTTGTAAGAAATTTCTGGCTCTTCGGGGGCGGTGATTCTCTCGGAATTGTGGCAGCTAGCGTTCACACAAATAAAGACGCTCAGTTATGCGCCATACGCCAGTAGATGTCTGCTACAGCATCTGACATTCACTACACTAACCCGACTACAGTATTTCGACTTCCATGTTTGTCAATTTTTCTAGCATTATTTGCACGATTGAGAAATTTCAAGCTAGGACGACGTCACAAAAGCACTCTTTAAGGAACGGCTTGCAGTTTCGTAGATAACAACTATGTGCTAAGAAGAAAGCCATTCATATAGTAGGATGGCGAACATATTTTGTACTAGATGCTATTCAGAATGGAAGACAAAACAAAGCTATTTGCTGTCTTAACAACAAAACAACATGAAATGACATAAAATCGCATTAACTTCGTTTACTTCACATAAAGGAGATTCAATTTGGAAGTACAATGCAAAATAAGGGACCACATTCTCTCTTGCTTGAAAATGTTTGGTTGTTGAACACGTTTTTTGCACCGGTTGGCTACTCGCTGAAATAGCGACCTTGACCATGTTTCTTGTTCACGCTGTGGTATCCCTTGGAAAACAAGCAGGTAAATGAAACTTATCCAACTTCCAAATTCTTGTCATTGTCCCTTAGGTGCACGACAATCTCGCGGAGGATCTCAGATATCAATCGATAGGCTTCTTTGCGTTGCCAATTAAAAGCAATGGCGCATTCTCACATTTTATTGCGGAGATTTCAATCGCACGTTCTCCTGAATTAAACGTGTTGATGTGATGAAAGGCTGCAACATCCGTATTGAAGATTTTCAGAAATTGCTCGAAAGAAAATCTCGGCTATCTGGTGCAAGTGGCACCTTCAAAGAGTGGTAATGAACCAGGTTTTGCAAGGCGTGTGCTTTCTGCTACAGCTATGTAATCCTCGTTCTATCCGATTCTTTAACAATAGCAAAACGAAGTTAATCTACCTTAGCCATTCTTTTTTGATATCGGCTTTGCCCAAGACCTCTATTAGAAAAGCGACGTTATGGGTGTGATATCGTGATTTGAGATCATGGGCGAAGAGGTATTGGTGGTAGTGCAATTATTCTACATATACTTCTACCCTCGCTCAGTTATAAAGCATAAATTAACTGTCACTTATTATTTATTCATTTATTTAATTTACTACTGCTCCTAAGACACCTGAGACAATCGGCGTGCGTATAAATACAAATTAACTGCTAGAAAAATTCAACACACGCCTAGATTAGCGACTTTACTACGCAGAATATGTTCGTGGGAAATAATGAATTTGTCAGCATTGGCGACCCCCGAAAATGAACCTGAATGAGTAGCTCCTCAAAAAAATCACCACTACCTACATATAAATGAGAATAATAGGTCGGCCTTGTACCGCGTAAGTTGGTAACGAAGGAGAGCGTGGTCGGTCTGGGCAACGCAACTACAATAGGTTATTCCCGGGCGGGCCAAAGTAGTTGCCTCTCTGATCTAAACACGAACCTAGACCGTAAGACCCAGACCCAAACAGTTAGAATCGGAAAACTTGTTGACCCAAGAAAATTGGACCTGAAAGCTTGTTGACTATCTCTCGCATAATGGACGGATTGTTATGTAGGCAGTGAGCGAATGTCTGACCGACGTGAGGGGGATGAATGTTCAAACATTTATGGAGACAGCGGTTATGACCAATAGCTGGCACTTGATAATTTGAAAGAGAGAGGAAATGGTTTTGCTCAATAGATTAGGCGTATGTTTTACAGTTAAAATCAACTCCTATATAACAAGTGTGAATGTTAGCACATCAATGGATGTTCTAAAACTGTGAGGAGATCACGAAACAGCCCGCCATCATAGCTTATTGGACCTGCTTCTGAACCATAAGTTGGAAAGAATTCTTTTGTACCAGCTCATCCTCCGATATACTCTGATATGTTAGGCGTGGAAAAAATGTCAAGGCTTCCAAGGCTTTCTCTAAAAATTTGCCATTAGTAGATTAAAGAACGTTAAAAGGCAGATGTTATTAAGAGATGTCAGTTGCGAAGTGCGTTTTTACTGTATTTCTATGCAAACCATACCTTTCAAAGCAAGATGTCACATAGGTAAGGTTGGTTTTGTACGGATCTGCGTTTGTGACCTTCTGAGCGGGCTTTCAGAGTAGCTTTATTGACGTAGATAGTGTTTCGCCCAAGGGCGATACTCGAGGTTGTTATCGGGTTCAAAAGTTGTTCATCGTTGATCTCTCAATTTTACAAGGTATAGAAAATTTGTTTTTTTCTTTGGTTTTTATATAGTTTTTTCTTTTATTTTTTATCTTGATTTTTTCGCGGGTCTCAAACAGAAAGGGAAGCACGCTCATGAATGTGTGAGCTTGATCGTTTGAAGACGGCTCTACGTCCCATTCTTTCGTGGGCGTCCCCAGCAGTGGACTTGGTGGAGTAAAATTTTAAGCTTTAGAGGAGAGAAGGAAACGTTTACGCGATGTGACATAGATTGATTTGATCAGAGAGAGGTTCTGTTCAGGGCTTGTCAGCTTTTTGGTGAAACTGCGTCTGTTTGCATGGTATAGGGGCAATGCCTGGGAACACGAGACCTGGTTAATTTTTATCTTGAACGGCCTGTAATATCGAATGGGTGTCTAGTTCGGTGCTCGTGTTGGCAATTTTTGCATATTCGATGGGACGTTCCAAATTCGCGCAATTGAGGTGAGGGGGGTGGGGGGGGGGGGGGGGGGGGGGGGGGGGGGGGGGGGGGGGGGGGGGGGGGGGGGGGGGGGGGGGGGGGGGGGGAGGGGGGGGGGGGGGGGGGGGGGGGGGGGGGGGGGGGGGGGGTGGGGGGGGGGGTGGGGGGGGGGGGGGGGGGGGGGGGGGGGGGGGGGAGTGGGGGGGGGGCGCGTGGATAATTAGCCACCTATTATGATTAGGACGGTCATAACGCGTAAATTGGACCTGATGTTAAAAGGTGGAAAAGTGGTGAGAAAGGTGGGACCCATAGTGGAAGCTGGTTGGTGTCGTGCTCTTGCACCAGTTTTCAGGTCAATGTTTTTTCGTAAGTGTTACTAACGCGTCTTATCATGATTGGTGGCTAATTTTTTCACGCTCACTCAAGTTTTGCAGCGAAGTTTGGAACGTCAACTCGAATGCAAGAGTTGTTAACACGAAGAACTTAGGGACCCCTTTTTGGGGCTTCTAGGAGAGCGTTCAGGAAAATCAACTGGCTTCTGTTGGTTTCGGCATGGTGACCCGATATATCATGAAAAGACGTTTAAAGTTGGCCGCCTAATGCTCCTGGTAAGTATAAAGCGACTTTCTTTTCTCTTTTTTTTCTTGAGAGGGGCAATAATTTGACAATTTCTTGTTATACATGTGGCTTCTTCAAGAGACCAGCAGGAGACGGTTAGATCTTTTCCCATACGAATTGTGGCAATATTGATGATGTGAATACTGCAGTTCGGGTCTCGTTATGCGACTGAAAGGTTGGTCTTCCATGACCTTTCAAAGTACCTCTGCGAAACTTCGATAATATAAGAGCACCCTCCGATGCAAACTTTGATCGGTGTAGTCGGAAATAAATCGAAAGGATTGAGTCGCTGAAATTTCTTGAGCTGGTCGGTTGTTAAAAACAAAATTCATGGCTCGTTTTGCCGTAGTTCCGGTATTTAAATTTCACTTTACCTCATTTTCCTTTCCCCCCCTCCCGCTACCAAGCTGTATTACAACGGGATGGTGGATAGTCTCGATTTACAATTCTTGTTAAATTTTATTTCAGCAGCAGTATCACTTGATCAGGCCTTATTGTTAAGTGGTGTCTTGATCAAAGTTGTTGCCGTCAGTCGATTTGACGGCTTAAAATAATATGAAATCGTGTGTTTGTTTGGGACAAAGATTGTTTGTCGATTAGGTAGAATAATATATGTTCGGACAGGAGTATAGAATGCTGTAATGTGGATGTAGTGTGTTATGATGCTAGCTTCAGGTTCCGGCTTTAGTCGTTGCCAGGCGTGTTTTTTTTCGATGTGGTAATTCCGACACATTCGCTGATTGCTGTATGTTACATGTTAATATATATATTTCAATACAGTGGTACCAGAAGTATGTGGACATCCGGGGTGAATTGTCAATCATTGCTTTCCTAGAGTGTTTATACCTTATTGATACTTTTGACTTCGTTACTATTATGGTTTTCCTCTTACAACCCAAGCATTTTCCTTATAGCGGCACCAATGCAGAGATGTTGTCCTTATGTTTGGCTGGGCCTTTTAATAGCGATCAAACGTAGCCCGGTCGGTGCGCTCGGTTGTTTGGGGAAAGAGAAAGATACTGATGATAATAAGCTCGCACATGAATTGAGGGTCGTCGTTCAATCGCTGATGTGTTTGACACAACAAAATAATAGATGTTACTGTTCTTCAAAATTTCTTTGGTCTGCTATCGTGTTCGCGCTTAATATTTTCCATTTATAACATCACTCAGCGTTCCACTCATCGAGTGAGGACAGACATAGAGAAGACGAAAAGCCTCATTGTGGATGTAGCGCCAGCCGAGACTGGCAACTTCTTATTCCCGGTTGAAACTAAAATCACTAGATGGATTCTTAAACCCAAACAGAGGCGTTGTGGAACTTAAGATAGAAGTAAGCGCTTGTGGTTCCTTTCTTGGACAACCTCTACTGGTGGGAGGAGGCTCATCTTCCGCTATTCAGGTGGATCTCGTTGCTAATGGAGGGACCTTCGTCGTGACTCGCAAGTGCACTCAAAGAGGCATTTCGGTGGAGGCTCATCAATTGCCTGGCGGTTTCAAAATGAGCGAAAATTGGAGATTGCTTGTTAGCATGTTAAGTGCACTATCAGGATTATAATGAGGTGCGTGAATCCCGACTAATACCCTTTTGGAGAAGCCAGTGTCACGATACATAGTGTCACAAAACACTTGTTTTGCAGCTAGACCAAGAGGGTTCCCTATACATATCCCATTTGGGAAAGAGGCCAGCTCCGGGTGCTAGACTGGCTGGCGTATTTTTCAGACCACATCGTTACTGAAAACGTAAGGGGATAGTGGTTTCACTACTTCTGCGCTATTAAAGAAAAAGTAGTACCTCAATTGAGCTGACAAGTTGAAGAAATTAGCTGCTTGGGAAGATTTCACAAGAATGCTGGGGTTGTGAACAAAACTTTCGCCTCAGGCGGGACTCGCTTTAAAAGCGAAACGTGCGGGTTGGTCATGGAAGCTTAGTTTGTGTTGTTCCCGAGAACAATATTGAGAAAATACGCACGAAGCTGCAATGGACTCTAGACATTAAATCCATCGTAAGTCTCCCATGTAAGTGATCAGACGCACTTCTTGCAATAATCGTGTGAAGACATCCCGTGGCGAAGGTATAATAGTTGAGCGTGGATAATCGTAGCTCCCCAACGCGGCGAATAAACTGCGAAGAAATTGGAGCCGAACGGAGCGTAGTCTTAATTTTGTACTGCCGATCTTTTTCACTGATGAGAAAGTATTCACGGTCGAGTTCGCCTTGTATGGGTTGTGCGACACTGCATTTCAAAAAGAGACATATCGAATCCGGGAGACAGCGACGGTTTTCATGGCTTAAACATGATTACCTCAATTTCCCCACTCAATTACTAGTTTACGCTGTGCGCACCTAATGCTAACATTATGAAATCAATGAATTCGATAAAACCTTTACAACCTCTGAAACTTGAGTCCGTTTATCAGCACGTCGCGGTCACCTCATCCCCTAGGAAACCTCGCATCTTTTTTTAAAGCCGATAGCGGCTAATTGAAAGGGTAATGTGGTGATTCGTTCATAAACCCCTCCCCTCGGATGAATTTTTTGTTTTCCACTTGTCTTTTTTACTTGTACAAATACTGCATGCCAGTTCATGTTGTTACGGTAATTCGTGGCTAATATGTAGCTATGTGTAGGCCAGATCGCATTCAAGTGCCACTATGAATGCACAAATAGAAGCAAATGCGGCAGAATGCATCCCAGAAAAAGATTGATAAATAACAAATGCTGCATCCTTTAACCTTTCAACAGTGGGCGTGTAGGCTCGGTTGAGCTGGAGAGGCCTGGCTGCGAGACAGCCATCATGCGTGTCGCGTTTTGTTCTCCCAGTAAACACAGTTCCTCCATACCGGTAACCGACAACAGGAAGTCGTGTTCAAATGGGAGCAGATAAAAACTTCCGCTGATGATCAGACGTCTTTTCAGTCGTAACCGGCTGATGTGTGCAGTTTCATCAAAAAATCCATGGAGCATCTGCCGTATCCAGATAGCAGCCACAATTCTGGTTATAGCGCCCAGACGCACCTCCACTTAATGTTGTGAGGGTCCTCATTGAAACTGACTGGAAGCTTAAAATAAGGTTGACTTCCTCAGTTTGCATCGCTTTCGCAGCTGCGGTTGAACCAGTAGCTCAATGCCCCACTAGTAGCAGAGACTGTGCCTGCGCTGGTCTTCCTTACTACCCTCTTTGCACTAGCGTCTACTTTAGGGTCTCAAAGCATGAGCATTATTTTGAGCCTAGACTACTACCAATCCTGGTTAGGATTTGCTAATTCAAAACCATCCTGTTAAGTCAGGATTACTCCTCAATTTATTCACTCCACTTCTCAATGAAACTATTTCAGAGGCTAATGAATTTATTTTAAACCGAACAATGAAAGATTTATGCGAAAACGCAATACGCACTTTAGTAAACACTAGCACAAATACTGAACATCTATTCAACAAGGACTCGAACCACTCCAGAACAGTAGTAATTTTTTAAATACGGCGATATCGAAATGTTAGGAGACGCGTGTCACCTAACGCGATGTTACATGCCCTTGATAGGAGTTGCGTGGATAACTGTTGCCACCGGTGCTTTGCTGATATCCGCAATGTATGTTTCCAAAGCAATTTATCCACATAGTTTCTAGTCTAGTGCGCGTCACTCCAGGCGAACACGCCCACTCCACACTTCTCCGGATAACCGATCGATAGTATACTATTCAATTGTGCTCCTCCATTGTTCCTCACAAAGTTTTGAGATTTGATTAAGATTCGTCAATCGGACTGACAATTACTTTTTGATGATTACACTTACAAACGTCATTAATTTTTTATTTTTTTGCTCACAATTGCTTTCAGCATTTTTGTGTTCTCCGTGAAAATCTATTCATCGGTATCTTCATTCTATGGATATCGTTTCTTCAACTGTATTTAGTTCTAAAACGCCAATGGCTCAACGCGAAATTACGTCTTATACAATCGAAATGATACATGAGACGGACATGCTACAATGACACTATTTAGAGAGCTTAAACAGAGAATAAATCGTTTTATCAAGCTGCTTACTATCAAATAATTTGAGAAACGTTTCAAAGGGGGTACGCACAGAGGATGATTCTCTGAGACTTAATCCAGTACGGTTTTGTGGTGCGACAAGACGGTGTTTATGAAACAACAAATCGAATAAGAGCCTACACTATAACCTAACATCCATGTATGATTATTTGTGGATCCGCGGGCTACGATCATGAGAAACATCTCAGAGAGCTAACCGACTGCTCAATACGAATGACGTTGCTGCTTAACACGACTCCTCAGAACGTTAATAGAACTATTAAATATAAAGAGTGCGGAAGGTTTGGCGTGCCTAACACATCAAGTAAATTATTCCTTTTTTATTGTAAATCCCCTTTTTTTAATTTAAATTACCCTTCTTTATTTGAAAAAAGATCGATATTCGCTCTCCTCTTACAGATTGCTGTCCCACTCACAAAAAAAAAAGCAAAAAAGCAAAATAAACGTAGAAAAAGACGATCGAAATACATGTTTCATGCGTTATTTACCGTTGCATTTCTAACCGGGAGAAAACATAAAATCCTCATGCAAATGAGAAAAATAAAACCACGTACTTCTAGAAAGCAAATTCCTATTAATTAGGCGAAGACAAGCCGTGGAACAACCACTCTTCTGCAACTTCCAGAACTTCTATCATTTTCCAGCGACAGTTTCATATGCAGCGTTTTAATGGAAAAATTGATTACGATCCAACTGAATGGGACACTGTCCGGATATCAAACACTTCCATCTGTCAATTTCCCGAAAACATGCATCTGAACATTTTTTCAAAAGAGACTATTGGGAGAATGCGACACATATAATTCAGTTTTGAAATATCCAACTATACCCTTGAGAATAACAACTCCATGAATTTCATGGCAAAAAAATAGCAATATACTTTTGTGACAGTTTTATGAAGAGTATCTGAGCCATTTTTCTAATAAAATTCGCCAGCCATTTTTCTAATAAAATTCGCCAAGTAGAGCGATGTGAGGGCGCTTTCACTTTGATTTGTGTTTTTCCTTCTCTTGATTTTTCTTCATCAAGTCGGTTTGTTGCTTTGTAGCGAACATTTATAGAGAAGAAAAAGATCAGCAATGTGGTCAGTGACCTAAAAATATCACTTAAAATAGTGTTCCCACATTGCTCGACGGGCGAAACTTTCTGAGAAATATGGTTCGTTTTTATATATGCGTTCTTTCACAAAAGTGTCCAGGTTATACTCCAGACATGGGCTATGATGAGCATTTTGGAAAACACGTAGCCTGCGTCCATTGGGGCATTTCCTTTTGGTAAAGTTTTGATTTTCGAACCTGGCTTGATGATGATATATTGTTTCCTCATATTCGGCGTTTATCTCGGTAATGAGGGTAATAGTAATCAGGGTTTCATAGTAACATATCTTCTAAGATCCTCGACGAAATTGTTCGCATTGAAGTGACCCTAGTGACCTCATATGTATATTGAAATTCCGGCGTGACGAAAATTCTTGCGTTTCTTTTGCTAGGATTTTCCTCTTACGGAAGTCTGACAGCGCTTCTGCTTCTGCAGTGTCCTGAGGAACCGAAAGTGATAATTATTTGAAAGGGATTGGGTGGATAAAAATAAAATGCAGCGGAGGAACATGTGATGAATGTCTGATTTTATGCGCTGACAGAGCGCCAAAACACGAAAATGAAAAATTGTAGCTCTCTCAGATTGAATTTTTGTGCTGGTAGTCACAACATTTATATCTATCACAATTCAACCGTAGTCCTTTTTTCGAAAACATCTTCCGATGGAAGTTTTTGGGATATTTTTAGGTAGAAGTATCATTATGCTCTTCATTAACATTTACATTCATTCATTCATGTTCATCATTATTGTTTATTATATCATGATCATAAATGCACGCCAAGACGTTGACAGTTCATAATAAATACCGGATAGAAGTTCTGAATCTTTGCATGGAGAGGAATGTTGCTGCGATGGAAAAAACATACAAAATTTAATCTACAAATTCAAATAGAGTTTTCTTGGTGAAAAGGCATCTGGAGTATGCTAACTTTAGAAATCCCTCTCGCATCTCTTGTGGTGACGGAAGAGGAAAGTGTGCCACGGTCAACGGAGAACCATCGTCGCCACACAGTGTGGGTTCGGTCGACCTAGGCTGGAATTCCAGCGATGAGAACGTAATGTACATTATCTTTTCAAGAAACCATTTTAAAAGGTCAAAGAAAGAAAGGGCAATTGCATATACAATGATTATCCCTACTATATATGATTTGCTTGTTGTAAGTATGTCGGCCTTGGGTTTGTGTACGTTCGTCTATCTGTCACTAAATTCATGGTCAGCGTCCGTCAGCGGTTGGTTTTAAGATATGGCATGGAAGGTGGGAGATATTTGGCAAGCAACATATTCATAATAAGTGATAAGTGCCGATAAGGAGCGTTAGAATGCAAATGTCACGGACTTCATGACCAGACTCCCAACAGTATTCAATGGCTGGCACAATCATGTAATGTAGGGGTGGGACAGGAACATGTCTGGCGGGCGGCCGAAACTGATAAAAACTAATAAGGGCTGATAAGAGGTGTTAGAATGCAGATTCTAGGGATCTATTTCATGTGTTCCAGCAGCATTAAAGCGTTGGCTCCGACATATGGTGTAGGGGTGTACGAGAAGAGATGTAACGGTGACAGAAACGGATAACAACTGATAAGGGCTGATAAGGGGCGCTAGAACGACAAGGTAGCCGGTTATGCAGGCCGGCTAAGAAGCGGGGAACCTGTCTTCTAGAAGGGTCAACCCTACGTCTGTTACGAGTAACAAGAGCCGGGCAGGGGAGGGTCCGTACGTCACTTGGCTTGGAGAAGGCGAGGGGTTCGTACCCCTCGGTTGGCCGACGGCTGGGGATTCATATCAGGGTAATTCGGATAATAGCAGCCGTTAGTTCGTAAGATGCACTCCGGTACTTAGGCTTCTATAAAACAACCTTCCCTTTGAATGAGCTTTCGAATGAATCAAGCGAATCTAGAAGGGCGCCGAGGATGGCGAGCACAAACGACAAGGCGCATGTGTGCAAGAGCAATGTCGGAGCTTTCATAAGTACATCCTACAAATTCAAACGTAAAATTCAGAAGGTTCGAAAGTTCGGCGGCCGTGCAAACCTAAAAAGCTCGCGTTTTTCGAGAAAATTGGCTTGAAGAATATCCCTCAAACTAAAAAGTAAAAAACGCGATAATGGTTTGAATTACTGATCTTATCGGGACGTTGCCGGTGCTTCGTTGGAAAGGCTTGTCTTGTAGTTTATTATAGGTGTTTCAGCTTCACGAATGAGCTTTTAAGGAAGTTATGGTGCGTTTGAAGGTAAAAAAGTCCGGGTGGACCAAAACATAGCGAGCGAACCCCAAAAGCAAAACGGCGGAGCCTAATTTTTTGAACTTACGATCTTTCAGGAACTTGCGTCGGGTCGTTAGAAGCTTTGAATCTCCTGTGTCTTATGTACTACCATTTAGTCCCGTCAACCGCAGCCGGGACATCTTTTCCTGCGCAAAGCTTCTATCCTCCGCTAATGGGTCCTTCCTCTGTGACCCAACACCTCGTGGGAAGTGGAACGCCTGGATGCAACGAACTGGTGTTTCAAACCGTAGACAGGGACACAATCATGTCTAGTGCGGTAGATTTTTCGTCCTTCCTCTCATCCCTTCTCTCTCATGGCCTCAGCTGCCACGCAAGCACCATGCGGAATGACGGAAGTGTGCTAAGATGTGTCTATATTAGCACTGGAAGTAAGTGTATCAAACTATCCTGCTACAACCATTGGATATCCTAAGTGCCTGTAGCCTACCCGTCGGATTTGTAGCGGTTTGTTCTATCTCATGAGCTCTCTTTGCTCATCACTCAGTTTGGCGGATGGAACATCATTACATCACACATACAGAGACCAACCGACACAAAGTTTAGCGCTTTATAAAATAGAAGGATGTTTACAGCTTTCAAATGAATAACTTTGAGAAGTTATGAGGCCGTGTGAAGGTCAAAAGGCGCTTTGCAAGAAAAAACAGTAAAAACGTAAAATTTTTATTAAATTAACTTTCGAAATTCTTTACATGGTTGGGAGAGAGAATAATTTAAATTTTCAAATCATTTCTTCGGCGCAGAAGCTATGAAGGAAGGTTATAGGAAGGGGCTGGCGGCGGGGCCTGTAAAAATTGTGTTGCAAGGGACAACGGGAACGTGGAAGTATTTCGTATTTACAATCCTAAGAGCGTAATTTTTTCTGTGATTGCTCAATGCGTTTCTCATCAGGTAATACCTGTCAATATTCGGTTTCAATGGTATTATGCTTCTCATTCAATCTGTTGCCCCCGCGCTAACTTTGGCACGACACGCGGATTATCTCTTGAGGCTCTCATTTTTTCGTGTTTGCGACGCAGCCGATGAATATCTGTCGTGCGATTTTGCTTAAAGTTTACATTTTTGATGATTCATAGAAATAAATAGTTCGATGTGCAACACTGTTGTCCGAACAAGCTGTTCTCACATAGGAGGGGCTCGTATCAAAATCACCCATGAGTGCGGGCGGTCGTAAACAAATAGTCAAAGAGCTAACAACGAATTAGGGTTGACCTGACGTTCTGAAGAATCACAAGCAGAGCATGCACTGAAACTACAAGCAGAACAGGCGCTTAAACTGCTCATGCTCTTATATCAGAAAGTTACGATGCTACCTATCGTGTAGACATGGTAGGTTGTGAAGTACTGTCTTGAATCAAACTAAAAGTTATATGCGTAATCCGAAAAATGATATATCGGATTTCCAATATCGGATTTCGGTGAAGAAAATTTAAGGAATGGCGTGAAGACAATTTCTACTACTATCGCTATACGTGGCAAGTATCCATCCAAATACTTTTCAAGCAGTACATATATTCAAATCGATTTAAACGGCCCTGTAATGTCTTATTTGAAAGCTCTCGAGCACCGCTATTCGAATTTGATTCGAAATTCTCGCCTTCAGTCTGATATTGATCCCGTAACTAAAAACTTTGTCGAACTATCAGTCCAATTCGGCTTAACTGCACAACAGCAAAGCCAGATCACAATTAGAATACAACTGATGACGAGAGATTATTTTGGACAGCCTACTCCTTATGTTCAATGTGTTCTACCAAAAAAGTGCTGTATGTGCATGAAATCAATATCAAATCATTTCGCAGTACATAATTGGCAGATGCAGGTACGCAGGAACACATTTTGTATCTGCGAGAATTATTCTTCAAAACATCCATGAGTCTTGTAGTCCTTTCCAAGCGTAGCCGGCATTTTATCGCTAGATTCTTTTTACTAATGGATTTAGAAGGCATTACCTCAAGAAGATGTGTTATCCTATTGGTCCAATTCGTGGTCGGTATGTTGAGCGCGCCAGCCACAACACCCGTATAGAAAACGTCCTAAAAATTTATGTGAAATTTTGAAAATATAACAGGTAATGCTTCCTTTCTTAGTAACTTTTGAAACGTTTCAATTGCAGGGAGGGAGAAATCCTTGAACCATTCTTTTATCGCATGGCTGTTGGTAAAATGACCAATGCAGCCAAGCCAATTGTTGAAAACCTTTCGCTAGCATTTGAAGAGAAAATGAAAGAGTTTGAGGTAAAATATTCAAATGTGTGGTGAAATTAGGGAAAATCCATCTTCTATCAACAACATAGCTCTTATCATATGGGCTATGTTGCACTTGTACGATGGGATAAATGCCAGATGACGCACATTGAAGCTTCGATATAAAATCAATAAACTCTGGATACTACACTACTTGATATATTGAGGTACAAGCATCATCAAAGGTGTGCCCACCTTCCAAATACGTCATCTTTCAAGTACGACTCATTGATTGGTTTGCTCGTAGTACTTTTCTGACAAATACCAGTGGTACTTCGAATTGCAAGGGGAGGGTGGTGGCACCGGCTAGGATGGTCGGTGGAGAATAGGAAAGTGTCGTTGGAAATGTGAATTACGAATGAGTCAAGCTTTTGTTTTAGCAGTACCTACGCCTATGATATGACAAAATTTTAGGTCATGAGATATAGTTTGTGTATGTGCTAATGAGCTGGAATTCAAACGATAAAAACTCATACGTTGAGTGGCATAAAGTGGCAAAGATTCTACCACAACTTGAGCATGAGTGCTGGTAGGGGCACAGTGCGAAAGGAACAAGATTATATAACAAACCGTTTGCTCGTACAGTGCGTTTTATGATTATATGCTCACCTACAAATTTTACAATTCCAAATAGGCAACCATTTTGGAATCTTTTTCTAACGAATTCTTCAGCATGACCTAACCTAACATCCAACAGCACATTTTTTTCTGAGCTTTCTATCCCAGTTTTTGTTTTTGCTCCGCTCCTTAGTTACAAGCTCACATTGAGAAACGCAATCTGTTCGCAATGATACACGTGAAAGATTTAATAATCATATTGGAATCAATAATAACATTAATAGTAATGATCATATATGCATCACATATGCTTAGGCGCGTTATCGAAGGATTCCACAGCCTCCTACGAACAAGGCTCAGAGGCTCTTCTTTATAGATTCTGATAACGACCCCATCTCAAGAATCTCCTGTTCTAAAAACCTACACTCTGCAACTGACGGGATTGGCAGGATGGCTTGAGATGGAGATCGGGACTGCAGGCTGGCCGCAACTGCGCGATATGTTTTGCGAATGCAGCATCATTCGCTGAGAGACTCGCGTAAATGGCAGATCTATTTCTCAAAAGTCTTAGCTCAGACGAGGCTGCAGGAATAGAAAAGGCATCGAATGTTGTTTTCTGACTTCTTGATATCCGTGCGGATCCATTTTGCAGGTCACTGAAAATTGCTTCCCACAATATCAGTATAGAAAGAAACCAGACTTTCACAACTGCTAAGGCGGAAGTGTGAGCGCTAGATAATACGGCCTGCCTTCAAATCCTACTCAGAGCGCTTGTTTTCGTGCCCAAATTAAGTTCTTGTTCAAAAGAGGACCAAGCTAAATGAGGCCAATAAACTGTGTGAAGCCATCATAAAGAAGGGCTACCATCACGCAATCTCTATCTGAGCTCAACTTTGACAACTAATGTCGTGCAGTTCCGTCGTGGGCAGTGAACATAGAGAAAATCTTCACTGCCTTATACGTTCCTGTATATTCCTATTGCTCTCTGTGCTTTTTGGCAGAAGGTTGATAATACGAGCAAATCTAGATTCAAGGAAAAGTACTGGTTGAAATTGCCGCCAGTTCTTTTCCAGCCCTTCGTGGCAAACGCAAATGAAGAACGTGAAGAGCATCTGGAAACATGGATGCACTCCATAAAATATAATATCCATGAAATGATGAAGGAGCCCTCCGCCCTAATTCGCATTGCCTCTTGTACTGAGTCTGGCACCTCGAAGAGCATAAATCTTTCCCTTTCGGAAGGCCACCAAAAGGCATTCCCAATAAGGTTGTCCAAAGATTCGTTGCAGATATGCACGTTCACACAAAGCTTCTACTGCTCTTTCACGAGGCACCACGTCACCTAACATATTGTGCGGCAGCGAGAAAGGCCTATTCAACGGGTATCAAAAAGTTGCTGTTATAATTGGAACTGAAATCGAGTGTGCGAGAATAAATGCCAATAAGGGCGAGAACATCCAAAAAGAACGACGAACGAGCATATGGAGTGACTATGATGTGGAAATCGCATGGCATGTTCTACCTCACTCGCAGAAACGATCAACTAGATAGCTTCACCACGGAAATGGATCTGAAACTGGTGGACACTTTCAAGATTGAGCTGTAACAGAGACATAGAGAATGCTACGAGTGAATGTGCATCTCAGGGATTACCACCTTCGAATACACAAAACTCAACAAACAAGAACAACAGGAACAGGCAAGCAAATCCTGAATTGTCGTTAGACTGACTACTCGTGTGTTCTAACGTTCACATGATATTGGATAAGGAAGGTAAGACGTCAGAAAGGTAAGGAAGCACTCCTAGATGTAAAGTGAAGCTGTGCTATCATTATTTACTTTTACACATTCAGTCACACTTCGCAGCGGTGGGACCAAGCAACGTTTGATTCGATGAAACAATTCATACGCACAGTGAAGCTTCAGTACTTCTTAAATTAAAGGTCACTTTGAGCATAGTAATAATTTAAAATGCTAAGTACCTCCATTATGAAGGGAGTGAAATACAAAGACATTTCAGCAATTTCCTTCACGGTCTCATTTCCCATGACGTAGAACGGTCCATTGCAGTAGGCTGGATAATACTTCGAAGGCCAAACACTTTTTGGCACGTACCTGCAATCTTTATGATTGTCTCTTCCTGACCAAATTACTTGTATGTATAGAGATATAAAGAGGATACTATAATGTATACTTTTGTTGCATATTAGGATGCATTTAATTTGCATGTCTGTCATGCCGCTTGCCTGCTCAGAATTACGTAATCAAAGAAACAGTCTCGAGCAGCGAGTGACAAAATCACGCTTTATACCTCTGGCACCTCAGCTTACGACCACTAGCGGACACCGGGGTGTTGACCTCAACATGATCTCCTGGCATTCTATTTTATAGCTTGCACATATAACATCACCTTTCGCAATTTGAAGATTCTACCAAAAGAATTTGCAAAGAACGAGAACGCAAGTGGTTACCGCAACCATAACATTGGGAAAGAATTACTAGGGGAAGGAAAACGACAGCATGAAAACCAAATTAGCGGACAGTTTTTCAATGCCTCGAACATTAAAAAGGGGGATGATTGCTCTTCTAGCGTCGACCTAGACTACTGCGAGCACTTAAAATTGAACCTCGTTTCACAGGGGACTTTCCTATGCGAGCAACAATGGAAGCAATCATCCGAATGGAAAACTCTCATGTTCTTGTAGCAGAATGCAAACACCAACGTTTTAAAACGCCTAAGAAATTCTGCAAACAAAATGATACGTTGTAATAAACAATGCCTCGCAAGCTCAGGTTGTTGGGTCCCATATCCTTCAATGGACAGTTTTGCGGTCTACCCGCTGTAAATTTTCTCAAGCGAAACGCATGTTTGCATGTGGAACTGATTTTCTGAAGAAAGGGCTACAGGAGGCTTCGATATCGGACGTATCTGGAACTGTGACAAAGAAAATTATATTGTATTAATAAATTAGTCTTCTCCTTAAGGTTTTTCTAAACAAAGAGATATGTGGTATTTGCATGTGCACTCCCTCGAACCATTTCTTTCGCTTACTAGATTTTCTTGCCCTACTTTGTCCTATTGTTCCGAATCGACTCAGCATTTCTAAGGATGCCTAAAAGCAGTGCAACGGAATGGAAAGCACTTGACGTACCATTTATTGAACGGGTTGCGAATCGGTGCCGTGTTGTTATGCACGGAGCAGTACAAGCGACGATGCGAACCCGCTTCCCAAATCCAATGACCTAAGAGTCTGTCAGGGTTCACGGCGACGTCGTCATCCACTTTTAATAAGAAGGGCACCGATGAGCAATATTTCGAATGGAAGGTCATGCATGCGTGTACCTGATTCAATTCGTTCGCTAACAAATGTTTTTCAGCATTATCTACCGAAAATCAACCTTTTGAAAGAGATTTTGATAAGAATCCGTCAGGTCTGTTGCAATGATATCACGATACTCGTATTGTTCTTGTAGTATTTTATCCAGTTGCCCGTTCAAATGTGGGATTGACAGAATAAAAAACACAACAACGCGACCTCGCTGAAATAATTGAAATATTAGGGTTATCTTCACGAGCGCGTAACTGATATTCAGCCACTTCGCAGAATTCTTTGAAGGGCGTTATGTCACTAGTCTAGACCTCTAAAGAGCATACCCAATGGCGAGTTAAAATTCACTGATCTCCTGAGTGGATACTACCAAGTTATCAGTTCTAACACAGAAATCTCATTCGCCTGCTTCTAGGTAAGCAACAAATCTACTGTACCTTTCCAGAACCGCTTCAACAACTTCAACTTTTTCTCATTCGTGATATGCGGCTGTTGGGTCGTCTCCACCGCTGTGTCATTCCTGCCACCTATTCTCCAATCATGTCCGGTCCCGGCTGTCTCAGCACAGCCCAAGTAAAGCACACGAAATACTTTCCCTTCCTTCTTCACCCATAATCCGCTTTGCACTTTTGATTCCATTCCATTGTGCAAGAACCAATCTGATCGGGCGGTGTGTCCTTGCGCAAAAAACTGCTCCGTGGCCTTTGTGCACGATAAACGAAAAATCAAAGATTGCATTGCGCTGTTCAGCACAAGAGCATATAGTGGGGGGCAGTGAGAAGGACTTTTTTCTCCACGTTTATAACCGAAAGGATCACTTTTTGATCGACTCCAAACGACGAAGTCTATACAGAACTCATGGTCAGCCGGATATTAAAGAGACATCGAATCCTTAATATTGAGCAACTTCATTCTAGACGGACGACTACTGAAGAGTCTGCTGCGGATATATGTGCAAGTTTCACTCAACGGATCGTAGGCACTACGCCGTTGCCTGGAATACTGGTTGGTAGCAGTATTGCAAGCCATATCTCCTTCCTCTGAGGAGCTTTAACATTAATCGATCTAAGAAGTTAGATTCTAGCTGCTCCAGGCTAGTCAGAGCAGAGCGGTAGTCAGCAACGACGAATGATTTCTTATTTTGAAGCCGGTGGGGGCAGTGAAAAGGTTTGCTCCTAGCTATTTGAGGGCATTTCAAGAACCGTAAGATTCGGATTAAAATTTTTAATACGCGCTATCGGCGAAAGTCCTATCTTGGCTCTCATGTTCCCCACCCTCTAAGTGCCCCTATGCATTGTAGTACCGCAGTGATGGGGCTGCAAACAGAGGACATGTAAATTTGAACAGGGAGATAAGGGGCTATTGGACAGTTCCCCATCTAGCATCTATTTCGAAAATTCCATAGTTCGTGAGCAAGGAGAGACGTGCTCAGTTACAAATGTCGTACTTTTATGAAAGAGAGTTCGTCGGCGAAGCCCAACTTTCCCTGATTGCTTGTCGTTTGTCGTAGTCATCTGCAGTGGAGAGCACTATCGCAACAATCAGCGGGATCCTTAATACAGAAGATAATTTACAAATATTACATCGTACTGTTGCAATCAAAGAAAAAAATTCGCATTTTGAATCGCTTCGATGATGTGGATTCTTTCAGACTTATTTTTCTAAGCGGTTTTTACTTGCTTGAATATTTGCAGGGGATGATTTTTCTTAGATTCAAATTATTGCGAACTGGCTATCGGGAGTACTATTGGAACTGTTGTCAATGGCACGCAAGAGAAACGAAAATGAACTTTACTTATTTTCTGTCTTCCGACATCGTTCAAGGTCGGGTAGCCATAGTAAAAGTTGTACAAAAGAAAATGCTTCGATCCTTTCCGGACCGATAAAAGATAATATCGGAGATGCTTTGGATATATGAGAACCACTTATGAGTATATACAAAGAGATCATATCGTAAAAGAAGCAATTATAGTCTTTCCCGATTTCGTGGCCAATATAACCAAGCGATTATGTAGTTCACTTACAGAGGAGGAGCATTTGGTCGACTTCTGGTATCTTTTTGGAACATTACGGCACTGATGATGGTTTTTTAGACCCTAAATACAAACAGAGTTGTGATATGGTTTGAAATCATAGTGGAAGTATCGAAGTCACCCTGAAAACGAGAGAGCTCTCGTCACTTTTCTTTCCTCCACAATTCCTGAGCGCGTGCACATTTTAAAAGTCGGCTGTTGCACGCTACTTACGGCCGGTGCATCACAGATGCGGCTGGTGCTCCTTTTTCAAACGGCGTGGAGCACCGCTGTACCCACGATTTAGCTTGCTTCACTGAATTCGCGAAGTTTCGGGCAACCAACGTAGGCATCATAGCGCAGTTTCGTAGTAGAGGCACGCCGAAACAGCATTTCGAAGTCAGGATGGAAAGCGTTCATAGCTTAGAGAAGCTGTTGTTCAGGCGGGTTCGTTTATACTTCAAAAGCGAACTATTGGTACGATATCTTTTAAATTTCTGACCCCTTCGGATAAAATTTTGAAAAAGTACATGGATTTCGAGGGAGTTTTCTCATGCACACTCATTTTCAAGGGTCACCAGATGCTGAACAAGCGCATTTCTCTACGGACATATTCTATTAGCTAAGTCGATATAAAAGGAAAGCGCGATCACGCTGGCTTCGACGCTGGAATTGGCTACCCTCGCACGTCATCATTTGATAAGTGGGCAGCAATGATTGGACGATTGCAAGCCATGGAAGTTATGATTGATGAGCATAAGAAGTTGCGAGCTGCTTGATAAGAGGTGCACTCCAGAATGAAAATGGGATGATAACGATAACGGTACATTATGTAGCACGCTCTTATTTGCACCAGTTCCACACGTTCTTTGTTTGCCCAACCGGAATTGGATTCGGGCGGCCTTTCACGCCGTTTGAATAAAGGTAACACTGCCACTCATACCTCACGATTTTATTGACATTGGGCAGGCGACCATTCCACTCTTATCCCCTGTGAGAGTCATCGCGTTGACCACTCCTTCAATAGAACAAAATAGACCAAAGAATCACAAATGATCATTCCTAGTACGAAATATCAGGTAAACGCATCCTATTTGATTCAAGTCAGTCGACTTGATCCGCTATGAGCTCTCGCTTCCGCCATCACAGGATAGATATACATTAGCTGGGGAAGCTGCTGAGCGTCTAATCTGGAGCTGATAACGAGGATCCGCGTGAGAGCTTTTCGACGCATGAGCTGTTATAAAACAGCATTCGCGAATAGCTTGGTAGAACAAAACACGGGAACGCACTAGTATCCACGATTGGCTCTATTAATCCAGGGCAGGACGGCACTTTTGTTATGAAGGCTAGCTAATACTTTGTTAAGTTTAAGTTATCACTTCTGACGAGACAAATTCATTGACACGTGCTGCATAGATATCTAAGCTGATGGAAGGGTCTGGAAAGATAAGGTTATTGTTCAACTAGGTGAACTTCGTTGGCGGAATTCAGACTGTCCTGGCCGCTCTGCGCAGCACTGTTGTACCCTCTATGGATCTTGAATTTTGTAAATGGGCTCCAGCAAGTATGATGATGGTTTGCTGCTTTAGTTTTGTTCCTAAATGAAGTTCGCCTGCAAACTTTTATCTTCATTCGCAATAGTGACGGCCATGCACTGCGACCAACCCTCTAACCTTAAACACCTTAATGTTGTGGATTAGACCGCATGCAGTCCGGATATGAATTCTACAGAAAACATCAGAAGAATTACTGTGAGACAAAAATCTACGTTGGTGGAGTAAAATGTTGTGAAAGATCTCATGAGTTGTCGAGACGCCGTGGTGCCATCTGGACTCCTGTAGAAAGCTTGAATCATCCTAACATTTAGAAGACATTTTGTCTTTTTCTGAATGCTTTCACCAAGCATGCAGAAAATAGCAACTGGGTGAGATGAAAAAAGAGTTGTTACTGTTGAAGTCCTCTTGTCCGGAATACCATCATACTTTCGGTATTTCAAAGTCTCTCGTAAAATATTTCGTAATAGCTCATTTTTGCTTCAGAAAATGAATATACAGGGGTGGCCAAAAAAGAGACACTTCACATTTCAGACAGCATTAGTCACACTTCGCTAATATCACAATCGATTGTCTCCAACTCAGTATTGAAGAGCACTTCTAATCTAATCTTCTTAAAATCTACATGACATGACGCCTTCTACAGCGAGAGTCAGAAGATTTTCCACAGAATAACAATGTTCACGTAACGAGCTCTCAACGAGGTCGTCGAGGTAACATAGATCATTACGACTCCTCTAATGTGTTTTGCATATCACAGCTAATGCTTCTGGAAAGCTATTAAACAGCTTAATTCATTGAAAGAACATTGTGAAAACAAGCTAGCGGTAAGCCTTGTTGAGCTCCGTACGGTGGCAGCAAAAAACCGTTATACCATAATTCTGAAGACGATCGAGAGCAATCAATAGTGAGTAGGCCTGCTTCTGTTCCCAAGGGGAACAACTAACGGAATTTCCGCCTGTAAAACATTGATTCATGAATTTGGGACGAAAAGTTCTGATGATGTGCGCCATGCAAAGTATCTCTTTTCGCCACCCCTGTAGTTCAGGGGCATGCTGAATGTAACCATGAAACTCGCAGGTCATGGTGGAATCTCGTCGGCAATTTTTGACACATTCAGCCGAGGCCGCCTATATGGCAAGCCAACAACGATGCGCTCACTGGGACGAGTGGCAGGCGCATATGGGCTGCCAACTGAAATAATGGCGCATTGCTACAGGCGCTAGGAATGGACAGATAGGTTATGCAAATCCTCGTAATCGAGACGTGTAAAATGCCTTTCACTTCCTTCAGCGGGAAATAAATAAATGCTGTCTTTTCGTAAACCCACTATTTATCGTTCTGATCCTACTGTTATACGTTCAGCCCCAAGATTAGTCCGCCCGCTCAACAAACGCCGGGAGCCTCCTTTCCTCGCGCAAGCTTCTATCCCTCCGCCTATGATCCCTTCTCGCTGTGAGCAAACCCTCTGGGAAGTGACTGCGTAATGCAACATAATGTGTGTTTTCATCCCAGTAGAAGGCGACACAATCATGATATGGACGGGTAGATTTTCGCTTTCCTTCCTCTATCTCCTCTCTACTCACTTGCCTCCCCAGTCTGCACTAACCACATGTGGAATGGATTGACGGAAGTGTGCTAAGGCAGGTGATTTATATAGCCCTAAGAGAGTTTAATTCACAACTATCCTGCTAAAAACATTGATATCTCAAATACTGTAAGCTACCTGATTTGTTAGCGGTTTGCTTATCCCATGCTTCCTTCGCACGTCACTTCATTTTGCGGACGGACACGAATAGATACACATTTAGAACATCATACAGAACACACAACAGACATACAAACGACACAAAAGTTAGCGGCTTTATAAACAAGAGGGATAATCTTTACGCATTGAACATTGCAGAAATCATTTTCTGTTGACATCATATTTTTGTTCACTTACAAACCAAGTTCGGGTTGTGAGAGAGGCGGCGGTGCCCACAAAAATGCGTCTCGTCCACGTGACCGAAAAAGTTGGATAAAGGAGGGTCGTCGGGAATGTGTTAAGGTCTTAGTGGCAACTCGCTTAGACAAGCTGGGCGTCCCACAGGAATCCGTCGTCCCTTGGGCCGCTACTCAGGTATGCCTTTAAAGCATATTCATATTATTTCAAAGGCGCATTTATTAGGGCACTATTTATATACTGTAGAGAATTCTAGCACAGTACACATGGTCGTGAATTCCTTTTTCAATAATGACGTATAAGAACTCACTGCGGTCCCCAGTCCTCAGCTGCATAATTGACAAGCCTCTTCTTATGACTCCAAAATTACGTGCATTGCCTCGATACGCAAACGAATATTTCATTGAATTGAAACGGGGGAAAGGATACTTACTGAGTGTTTCAAAGAAAATCGTTTCATGACATTTCGCATACGTGATTGCATATAGAGTGAATGCAGTGAGCAATGCACCACCAACATGCACAATGCAGAGAAAAGTGGAAGCAGCCAAATCAATCAGTCAGAAATTTTATCAAAATACACTATCTTAATCCAGTTGGTGGTCTGGACACGCTGGAAGATAGTCTCATTTTCAGTGGTTCTACCTTCAGGCTTGCTTATGTAATGCGGTATCACTGAAAGAATGATGTTTGTTAGCATGATGGTGGCTTTCGGGTTATTACCAGGGTCAACCGTGCGTCGGACTTTGTCCAGCGATGGGTGGAAAAGGTGTCGTATTTGAGGTAGAAAAAGGGGGGTCATAATTGCAAGGTAGCGTGACGACGGTGATTTTGGAGGAGAAAAGTGTTCTTTGGCCCTGAGGGGGTTCGTATCGAGGCCCTCTAGAAGGGGGAGGGGGTCGTAAAATTTTCGAAATAAGTCCATCGTGACGGCTGACCCTGGTTATCACGCCCGAAGATCTCTTTCATGGCTGCCACTCAATAGCTGACACGCAAGGAGGGTATCATCTTGCGTGACCTTGACGGAATTTTTAACTGCTTTTTCGTCATTGGCGCACGATAAAGCCCCCTCACTCCCTCTCTGAACCCTTCCAAGACCTACCTTCACAATGAATTCCTAGTTTTAAGGAAATAGTCCACTCCTTCAAAAGTATGGAACCAACAGCTATGGCTGGCACGAAGAGGAATTTTGGATATTCACACTACTCCGGTTTGAAGACGCCAAAAAATATTGTTCTCCTTTATTCAAGAAAAATCTTTTCCCTTCCTCTCAAAATAACACAGCCGACTTAGATTTTCTCGTTGTATTTTATGTTCTTCATAGTTGGGTCAGCAGAAGCAGCTTTTTCAATTATGTCTTGGTTACTTTTTGCCCTTCTCGCAGTATTTTTCACTTCAGCGAAGACTGTCGAAAAGCGAAAGACTTCACGAGAAAGAAGAAATTTGAAAGGGAAGTATACAGAAAGTACGGCATACTGGCAAAAAGAAAGATCTTTTGCGTCTCTTAGTTCGACCACATGTTTTGCACAATTTACAAGTTGAAAGTTTTAGAGCACATACTAATGGTAGGCAGTTTCCACAGCGAGTAAGGTATCTACTTTCGAGCATGGCTTAAGAGAAAAGGGAGGGAAGAAATGAAGAAGAATATGCTAACCACCTACAAATTTAATCAAACGGAAATGAATCAAGGGATTCTATGTACAGTACTCTACAAAAGAACAACAGTAAGTTGTAAGGTGCATTCCAAGAAAGCGATGGTAGCCGAAGCCGGTAGAATCCACAGCAACTAATAGTAGGTTCACCGGGGAAAGAAAACATAATGAGGGTTTATCTTCAATACAGTTGTTCTTTTTATAAATGGGACTTACACGAATATGGGAGCGTAGTTGTATTGGATTGAGAACCTCAAATCTTATATGAGAGGCGACAGCGCCACTTCTCGGTATCAGCGATTTACATCTGCGTTTTTCGTACTTTTAAGACAAAGACTTCTCACATCCGCATTTTAGTGCGGCGATCAATGACTCTCCTTCCTATTACTCAGCCAGCGTTACAGCACCTTATCCTCAAGTGGAACGTTGAAGAACGAGAAATGATTACAATAGCAGATATGTTCTTTACAATGGAAAATTTATCTGAAATATGAGTGTCCTTCCCTATCTCCGTGATCTTACACCTAGTATTTTTATGCACTCCTTCGATTGTGTGACAAATCCTGAATCTCTAGGCTTGCACTTCAGCGTGCTTGTCGTACACGAATACTGTCATCAGAATTAGAGAAAGGTTTCCATTCAACGAAGAGGCTTGATTGTTTCCCTTTTTTGGTTTTTTTTTTGCTATTAATTTCACTATTTGTTGATGCCGACCCGGTGATAGGTCCCACAGGAGTGCCACAATGATCATGAAAGTTTTAGCAGTTTTCATTAGGGCTGTATGAGGGCATCAAAGGAACAGTGCGACAATGATTCATTAATGGGTCAAGCTTGGTTGGTGAAAGGCCGTCGTTTTCAACAACATGATGTCATCACTCCCAAGCTGTGCGACTGGGGGAATGGGTGAAAGCAGACCCTGAGCCATATGTGCCCGAGGAAGACTGTTGAAATTTGCTTTCTTCCATGTTGTTGTACACGGGTCGAAGCACAGCTTGGCACAGAATAGCTTTATTCCAGTCCGGATTGGGAGTAGAAAGGAGATGGCCCTAGTGCGTGTTTGGTTTCTCAAGAGAACAAGTCTCAAGGTACTAGCTCATTCGGGAACCGGCCGCCGAATATGGTTAGCAATTACTTCGGATGTTATCTTGTAAAATTGGCCTTGTTTCGCACGCCGTTCCAACGAATTTTATCTCCTTTTTTCCTGAAAGCAGCTTTTAGCGCTCCATTCTGCACTGATTGCTTGTTGCGCTTCAAGCTTAAATCAACCAATATTAATCCGGTGCTTCAAATGGGGGCGATTTGGCTGTGCAATTTCGTCTACCCAATCATACAGATCCATGGAATTTGCCGTTAGTAAGCCCGGTTACATCGTTTGTTAGCGAAACCATGTAATAGGAGAATATGTTTGATTGCCATTTTACATGTTCACTTGGATTAGTATTTGCGTTGGATTTTATTTCTACATCTATGCGACAAAGACAGCTGGAACTATGTACTAACAGGCGGAGGTACATTCTTGTTCAATCAGATTCATAGAATGGGTTATGTTGATATCTAACAGGCTGTTGGCTTACCCGTAAATGAGGAGTATCCGACATAAAGGTATTGCTTAGGATACTAGCGGACTCGATGCTTTATGGGTTACTTCTAATGTGGCGTTTGCGTAATGTGTAGAGAGTTTCTGAGACCCCTTTCGAAAGCTCCGAAGTCTCCAGATTGTTTAAAAAGGTGCATTAATCCCTCTTGTGTAGCCTTCAACAAGTTATGGTTCAGTTTCTAAAATCGTTGCTTTTAGTAGCGTGTTCGAATGCGAAGCCAAGCTTGCAGCGATCTAAAGCTTATATCACTTGGGGAGATCTCAGTTTCTGCCCACAGCGTGAGGAGATTATAGCTTGGTACTGGATAGTGTCTTAGTGGTCCTGTAATGTCTGTTTCCCAAAATACGTATTTTAGAACATATTTATCTCGTTATCAATTTCATAAATTCTTAGGCGTGGTGAGCACTAGATGTTACGCTTGTCATTTCGAAGGCTCGTGATCAGTACGTATCATAATATTATTCTTCGTTTTGTTGTTGCGCGGAGTTTTTGTTCAATTTTTCACGTTGTTTTATTTTTAATTTTGCGCCTTACTATTTTGATCATGATATTATAGCTTGATATCTTGACGTTGCTGTTCTTCGAGGTATGTTTGTGTTATTGTAAACAGTAGTCGTGTATAATGAATAGATCAATCAATAAGGCACGCTGAAGATACACGTTTGCAAGGGCAAACACTTTAAACATAAAGACCTAAACAATTTGATTTTTTGTGACATACACTGTAATTACTAGAGAACTGTGGCAGATGTCACTATAACCTTCTCATTTATGGGTTAGGCGGTCTAAGAACTTTCAAATCTACTCAATATTTTAGTTTTGTTGCTTCATACGTTGAAAACAGTAGCAAGAGAATGTTGCTCCCTTATGGGAATGTAATCCGGCTACAGAGCACTTGAATTGAACTCTGTCGCAGCTGGTATATTTTGCCGAAAATGATGTATTGATGACCGGATGAGGCTGGCGTAAGTTAGCGTATATGCGGATCTGCCAAAATTTGCCGATCACTTTTGTTTTGGTTCGTGTTGAGTTGGATACGTTTAGTACGAAGCGGCGACGCGGACAACGCTTTACGTTCGGTTTATTATGCGATTTTGTTGAGTCATTTCAAAAAAACGTAAGTTGCAAATGAGGAGCGCATTGAGAGCTTCTTCGTTTGAGCCTGAGATCAAGGACTTTCTAAAAACAGCGAAGAGACCGTGAAATTACGAGCAGCACAGTGCAGAGCTGAACAGTTCAAGCAAAGAAGAATTGGAAGGGGAGCATAGCAGCGAAGCGATTAGAGACAGGTCTGCCAGTCAAGTTGCAATGTTGAGTTGAATGTGACGAGTTGGAGTTAAATGAGCACAAGTCGCTAGCATTTTTGCTAGGAGTATGTCTGGGGTATGGTAGTTCTCTATGAGCGCACCTAGCGCGATATCTTTGGAGTGGCCTAGTGTTGAATTCGTAGTGAACAGTAGAAGCGTACAAAGCAGATCACTGACATCGCAGAAATTATGACCTACTGTGTTCAAGGAACTTTTTATCTATTTTTCGATTTTATGAACTGACCTATTAAGTTAGTGTGGTGTTTTTCTTGTGTTTGTTTTTGTACCGGCCAAAGCAGGCAACATTTTTGTTGGCTGGTGTTGTGTTTTGTTCGGATTGCTAATAGCTTGACAAATCAGGCGACCCAGTCCCTACTCACCTTCAGGTTTTCACGAATTGCGGCCAAGCAGAAATCGTCGAAATAACGTGTTTGTAGCCATTGGCTATTGCTGGTGAATCAAGCGAATAAACACTTAGGCCACTTCCCTGAACGTTTGAACTCTGTTGCATACACGTGTGATGTGGGATGTTTCCTTGAATTCATCCGGCCGGTGTCGTGTTGGTAAATATTGATCCCTGATTCAGCAACGTTGGTCATTACTTTCACTTGATTGCAGACATATACTCAATAGACAACCTTTACAGCGTACGAATAACATAGGTGAGAAGCGCGGTGCTACTGGAGCAGGATCAGGTGTGTAGGTCCGGCTGATGTCGTTTCCATCGGTTATGTGACTGTGAGAGGCTTGGATGTGCGAGTTTGCCACTGTCCGTATGAAAACTGGCGTGCTGGCGGGCGCACGGGGCGAATGCCGCCTGCTTCCCGAGCCCGAAACTATAAAGCTATATTTCGAGCTAACGGTACATTTTGTACCGTACCGAAAGATGGCGGCACGATGAGTGGTGATGTTGCTACATGAAATACCAAACACTAATCCTACGCGAACTGTTCACGATCGAAACGCTCCGGTTCGGAGGTACTGAATGCGACTTTGTGTTGTGCATCATTTTCACATTTAGTAACTCTGGTAATTTAGGGCAGACGAAAAATCCTCTAGGGATAAGTACCCCTCCCTTGAATTTTAATAAAATAGTTCTTTTTTTCAAGTTCGACGGTAAAGAAGTGACGACTACTTTGGAGAATAGTTTTGTAAGATCCTATCTTAGAGATTCTTCATGATAGGGGCAAATCCCTGATTCTCGGCTAGGGGAATGCAGTCCATATCTCGAATTATGCTTAGCTGTCCATGAATTTGACGAAGCGGCTGCCACACCTCACAAAAGTTGCGCGGTTAAGGTGCTTCCAGCATACTTGGCTGAAATCTAGCTCATTATATTGGTAGCAGCTGGTATTCCCGGCTAAGATATATGAAACATTTTTGATCTTCCCCAACAGGTGTGGTCGCAATTATTCGACATTGGAGGAGAGGAGAGTCAGATTCGAGTCAATTCAGGATTTTACTGGCGCTGCTTGCAGTGGAACAACTACGCAGCTGATCAATTGATGTGGCAGAAAAAAGATTTCTCGTAAAACTAATTCTTCATTTTTCATGTAATTTCATTTTCGTGGTGAACTTTCCCATTACCAACGTGCTTACGGAGCAGCTCTTCGCGAGACCCATCCACAAGGTAATTAGATGGATAGCAACATGGTGAATGACACCAAAATTCATTACTAAATATTTACCGGTTCCCACACAAACAACTGTAATATGTTCTAGGGGTAGCGTAATTACTGCACACACTAGTAATATATCACGGAAAGCAAGCAGTGAAGGAGAAACTGAAAACTGAATTGCTATTTTGTTTAAGATCCGGTGATACTCTACTACTAATCTTTCAGAAATTGATAAAAAAAATTCCGAGGTCGCTGCCAGCATATCTAAGGTCCTGTGTCTGATCCGTGAACAGTAGCGTAGGATTGGTGTGCTTTAGGTATTTTTAGTGTAGTGTGAAACATCACACCTCATATGACGCCTCTTTTCGGGTTACGGTACAAATGGTACCGGGCTGAAGTTGGCTTATAGTTGCCCATGCCTTTTCTGCCTTCTAGATCAAGGAATCTACGTGTTTTTCATATGCCAGACTTAATAAGTTTTCCTTTTTGTACGCCAGGAAGGAATCGAAAAGTCACAACTAAAACTTTTTTCGGGTGAGCGCTGTGCTGCACATGAGAAAAATCAAATTCGGATTGCCAGTAATTACACAGCACAAAACAAAAGCGGTAATCCCTTACCGCCCGTACGATATTCTTCTTGATGAGTATCACAAAATCGCTAATGTCCAGCTTTGTGGATAATCTATCCTACATTCGGAAGAGATGCTTCATCTCGATTCGTCGCTCAATGGACCATAAAAGATGTTTTGTCGATGGAGGAACCGTTATCGAGTTTTTAGATGTTCAAAGTATTGCGTGTCGCAATTTCGCATCTGATGAAGAAACGACTCGGAACGCCAAAGATTAAATGGACTTTGGAAAGGGATTCCGAATAGTAGGAAGTTTTGATAAGTCATCCCTGCATTTGAAATGTGACGTCTGGGTATTCTTCATTGAAGACCATGCCGAAAAATCCAGGTTGATTGCAGCTATAATTATTCGTTACTGATTCACGATCTGTTCGGACCGTAGTAAGTTATTCGTTTTCTATACGTATCATAGTCGTGTAAAGACAAACAAATAAAATGTCAATAAAAATAGCTTAGCAGGCTGGTTCTGTCGCTTTTGAAAACCGATAGAGAGGCCCAACCAACTTGAGTGACGTTATATTTAAAGCTTCGCTTTCGTTAATATTTGTAGACAGCAAGCAAAGACAGTTTCAAAAATCCAGAATATCGCGTAACAAATCCAGACACGGTGTGTCAATGAATCCGATTTATTCTCTAATTTGAACTTCTTGCAAATGGCACTCCGATAATCTTCATAATCTGAAATCTTCCGTATATTGTTCCGGTTGGTAAAGCGAATGTATCAGAGAACAACGTCGTTCTCTGTTCACTGCATCTGTATGCGACCCTCGGAAAGATCCTTAAAAAGTTGGATAAGTTGCCGAATACAAGATAGATGATCTCTCAGTCTTGTTCCACGTATGGCATAATAGTAACATCGTCCTGGCTTACCTTTGCAAAACGATACATTCATTTTTCTCCCCAATTATTCTTCTCACGTCCAGTCGCATCAGCTAATATACGGTGTAAAATGAGATCCTGAAGGCAATGGTTTCAAAAGTGAAATAAAGAACAAACACAATCCTTGTGAATCAAGTTATGTGTTGACTGTTTTCATTATGTTTCCTTGCAGCAGGGAACTGGTTTCGTGACCCAATCAAGAACTTCAAGATATACCCCTGCAACTTAGGGAGAAGTGTTACGGCCCACGCCCTTTTTCCAAAATTCACAATTTCACAATAATAGCAATGTGTGTTAAAGCATAAAGCATAAAACAACTTTGCCGGTGATCAAGTCCCGTTTATGGGATGCGGCACCGCATTCTACTTCAATATTTAATTCCCAGTGGCATTTGAATGCGCTTTGCCCTATACATCGAACTGCAGGGGGCCAGCCGATGCTTCAAGTCATGTTTTATCCTACCCAGACAATCTGCCTACCAATTAACCGACCCCGAGGGATTGAAGGTCTCGGTAACCGGGCGACTTCCGACCCAGATTTTTGATCCCGGGCCGCGTCGCTGTGTTCATGCCAACGACTTCCCCCCTATACGCAAATGTTTAGCTTGAATTTATTAGTAGCGCAATTCGTGTTGCCCATTCGGAATACAAAGGTATAAAGTACCACTGAAAGGACGCCGCTGAATTGAGCTTTATTTCTAAAACGTTAGAAGAGATCTAGGATGCAAACAGTCAAAAGGAAATTTAGCCTCCAGGTGCGAAACGAAGATTATGGACACGAATCGCAGAGAGAGACGCCAACTGTTCGCGTGGACCCCTGGCTTGTCTAAGATCCATTTGTTGCATCGTTTTCCGAGCTCCTTGCGCCAACCTTTCATGTATTTCCCATGCTGCCAAAGTTACTCAAATCTCTGCAGTAGCGTTTCAGCGAACTTATGCATGAAGACACTCGCTTCCAATGTTCGTTTTCGCGAAACCGTACCATTCAAGCTCCATTAAAAGTCAAGTCATAGAAAAAACGATTAGATCATAATTTATTGCAGTATTAAGCTCTCAAAGGCGGGTTCAACTGATTCAAACACGCGAAATATCAAATAAGAATAAGCGATGCACTTAAAGTACGAAAAAACCGAGAAAATAAGGCCCAAACCAGAGAAAACGACCCCTTCCATCTCTCGCTGATTTGCTGCGATGCGACTCGAGCTGCTCCTCTTCACGTCAGCCTCCTCTCTCTAATGGCTGAGACTTAGACATCAGAACACACGAGGGGGCACCGCTTCAATGCGCGCTTTATGACAACGGGGGAAGTTCAAAGCTAAATCGTCCAGGGCTATTTCTTTTGATGCCCAAATTTGCGTACGGTGCTACCTCTAGAGGTCCCTGTCTCTTCAAGAGTACCGACCTCCTTCCTCCACCTCTACTAATCGTGGTATCCTCCTTCATACCTCATGTACTATGTATCGTTTTTTCAGGCAAACGGATGTGCTGATGAAAATGCCTTATTCCCTATATAACATTTATTGGTACGCCTTCTGTCTTAAAAGCTTCGTCCCAAACTCTACCCCGAATTCTGAACACACTACAATCGGTTCTCTCGAAATCTTACAACGATTCATTTCACAAAAGCCAACTAATCAAGCTGATGCATTCAGTTGAAGAAGAGCTCTGCAAACCGAAGTCTCAAGACTGCAAGGGTTAGTATTTACACAAGCACAATTATCGACCATAAAATGGCATCATCTTCTCCCAGTACGGTCGCTAAACAAATGAAAACCACTGAGCATGAGCAGAACGTGACGATTTCATAGAAACGCACTGCTAAAATCTGCTATTAAGTTACACTGCTTTTATGTTTATGTTGAGCTCCTCTCAAATTTTCCTAGTATAATCCAAGAGAACGGGTACACAATATATGAACCACTATCGTGGATTCCTTCCGCTGTTCTTGAAAAATTCCATTATTACTACCGCATGTGTACGGGGGTATTGCACATAAGGAATGGCGGAATGGTGGAATCGGAAAGCCATTCAATCGAAGACACTCTCTTGTCCACCAACGAACATCAGAGGCTTGCTAACATCGTCAAGATTTTTCGAAAATCTACATGTATAGCACACGTGCGATTTCAAGTATGTTGAACAAATCATGAGGCCGTTGAGTAAAGGGATTGATGAACATGTGCGAGCTTTGAAGAGTTCTTTTTCATAGCCGACCGAGGTTTTCGCGACGTCGCCAGCGTTGCCACAAACCAAAATTTCCTTCAACTTAAGTGATTGTCTCCAAAAATGAACAACATAGGTGAGCTCATGGAGGCAATGAGAATCATAAGCTATCTTCGGATATAAGTAATTATGCGAAATAGCCACATAGTAATGACCATTCTCAGATAGCGACTGTCGCGGGGTGAAGTGTATGTACATCACTTTGTTGTCGCTACTAGTTCTGCTTAAACTCTGGCTTATTCAGTAACCAAAAACTTATATTGACTCAAGGCTCTATAGGCTTCGATGATAGGCTGATGGAATGGATATGGACCCACCCAGCTTATTTCGAAATTTGGTCGAAATTTCAAATTTTGCTACAAACTTGTCCCTAGGTGTATTTTAGTCTCCGAAACACGGATATTACACTTGTTTGCTGCAAAAACGTCTGCCATGAGTTTTGTGGGCTCCATGTGCATCTTTAGCAAGTACCACCGAAACTGATTAGAAACTCCTCGCAAATTCTGCCCGGGTAACTACAGGCAAGCATTGATCGAGTCTGGTAGTTAGGAGCCTTTTTCAATCACTTTTCAGCGAAGGCAAAAACGGAAACCCGCCAGGGAATCGATCCTACGACGTCTTGCACGTGAACACGGACTAGTACTACCGCTGCACTACTTTCCTTCATAACTCCATTCGGAAAATCGTTTGGCATATTTGGAAAGCAGATTCGAGATCAGCGTCCAAAAACGAATCCACCGGTGTAGGTCTCTTTACATATGGCCACTTCGACCAACCATCCGTTTCTGGTTAGTTAGCTAGTTATAAAACGACTGACGAGGCTGTAAAGATAACGGAAGCTTACCAATAAACTTTGAGCGGAAAAAGTTCCCATCAATATCAATCAATACATTATTATATTAATACGGCTATTAATGTATATACGGCGTTACTTTATTCTGTGTTATAATAAGATTGTAGTATTACTTATGGAGCACCTTGAGTGCATTATAAATAAATACAAATTTTGTTGGAGTTGATGTAGCCTAATAAATTTTCTTTTCAATCCTTCTACCCGCTCGCTTTCGAATTCTGGTGATTCCTTTTACCAAAGCCTATGAGCGTGTGCCGGCACTGCAATTAGCTCGGGACATATTAAAAAGTGATTCACTCACCTCCTATGACATGTATGTAAGATTTAGTGCTGATCGAGAAGTGTTTTAGTCCAGCACTTGCCCAACATAACCATAGACCATATACAGTAATGGAGAAAAATGGTGTTCAGGCCCACATTTGCTCCGGTAACACATAAATCTGACTGTTTTCAAATTCCGCTTTTTGCTTCCCTCAATTCGTACATACAAAATTCGAAGTCACCATAGTTTGTCCACCCTCCGCCCTTTCACATCATTTACCCTCTCTAGACTATTCGGCGGAACAACTGTATCGCCTTTGCTATAGCATGTTACACGTAGCGGCTTGATGCGGATAGAAGGATCATTTAGCTATTGCAAATATTACTATCTGGAATAACTTACTCGTTAAAAGAAGGTGACAGGCAAGAGTTGTAGTGATCAGGCTCACTGAGGCCCCACATTGAGTGCTCGCAGCCAATGTCTATCGCTGCGCTCGATCAACTACTTCAAAATCTCACAAAATCCCCTTCCTTCAGACTGGTGTTGAGCTTTCGGCAATTGCAGCGAATCGCAGGGCACGAGCCAGTTGCCTAGCCGATCGCCATAGTGCAGCAGCGTGTGGCATAATTGCTCCTTGTTTGAACGATGCACCTAACTTTGACCGTAGTTTTAAAGGCAGGACCCCTCCTTCGCATGTTCACTCTAGCCACTTTCCGCCGCTCTTCGCCTTCCTGTGCCTCTCGTATTTCATGCACCTCTGTATCTCTAACGCAAAAATATAACATATAATTACGGAAATCACAACGAAAATTAAAGTGGTTTCCAATATCTTATCTAATGGTTTTCCTTCCTTCAACCTCCAGTTGGGAAAGATATTATAGCAAGAAAAACATCAAGCATACCAATTTACTTTTTGGACTCCGCCTGTGGTGTGGATTTAGGCCACCACTTGGCAAAAAATTGACATATTCGCCTCTGTCATTTTCCCCCTAGATCCGATCATTCCGATCGAGAATGAAACACTTAACGTCTTTCGTGACCTTCATCAGAAACGTGCCCTTTGGACAGAATATCTGATTGAATACCATTGAGGTCGTACACCTTTAATAATGGCAATGCAATTTGTTGGAATCTACTATTCTAATCAAAAGTACCGATAATGCATATATTCCACAAAAAGGGCATATGAGGAATGTCGTGTTTCAACTCTTTAACTGCTGCATTTTGAAGCCAGTTTCCGCTAAATACTAACTTTTTCTCGGACATTAGATTGGAAATTTGACACATGAGATAAGCACTCGAAAGGCAACCGGTCAGGAACTGGATTGAAAGTGGCAGTCACAGTCAAATATAAAATGTAGGGTAGGCTGGTCCGCTATTTGGAGAATAAAAGAAAGAGTACATCGTGAAAACCAAAGAAATGAGATCTTTCCTTTTCTACTCTACGAGGAAGTCTAAGAGACAGCGCAAAAAGGTTTATCAATTTCTTTTAACAAACAAATCGATCACCTTGAAGACGAGTTTGTCCGTACGCTTCCGGAGTCAAGTTAAACTATAGATCATTGTTCTTCTGTTCCTTGCGCAACGTGTACAGCTCATGAACAGAGGTTGGTGCTGATAGAATGAAGTAGATAAGTACGCGCCCCGTCTGGAAATCCGCTTTTGATTTCTTGTAGATGAAAATGTTTTTATGATACACAGACAGACAAAAAGGGAGTGAGAAGTTTAAACTCTGAGCGTCATTGGAGAAAAAGCGTCCGCGTCCAACCAGTGAGACCGCTTCCTTCGAAGCCAGGTTAGAACTAGGTACCAAGAGGTAATCCGTCCTAGGGTGTAAAAGAGAAGTCTCATCCAGGAGCCGCAACACCGCTGCGATGTAAAAGTGCCTGTAGCGGTGCAAAGGTATTGCATCTTGCGCTGCCGGCGCTGCCACTTTACCAATCACGGCATGCGTGGCATCCGCGCCCTCGCATACAACGTGCTCTCTCGCGTTCTCCCTCTCCACGCAGCGTTGTATCTCCCGTTATACCACGGCCGATCTTACAAGGGACTCTCCAGTTTTTATGGTGCATTCAACTTTTTCCCCTCTCTCACATTCCTTGTTGCACTTCTTGCACAACTTCCGAACCCAAAAATAACACCCTCTGAACCCATGCCTTCAAGTGACAGGTCACGGTGTTTAAGCGGAAGAATCCTCAAGATGCCCAAAAAGTAGGTCAACGATTTCAAGGAATTACTACTGTGACTTGAATCGTGGCAGGTCAATACGGAGCCACATAAATAAGCAAAAACTTACCCATTACTGCAAAATTACTGTTTAATTCGAAGAATGAATTCCAACAAACCTTGACGGATTCGAACTCTCTGGGTGATGCCCAAGTTTCTCTAATAGCTCGTCGCATCTCAGAACGCTTTGTGGTTGAGAGTACTGTAGCAACCACTAACGGAGAGCTGGAAACGTCATCTCATTCTGTTTTTAGCGCACAAACTTATCCTTACAAGGAAAGGCTCCCAGGTCGCGATGGCCATTCACGAAGTGATGTATAGCGCTAGATGTGCTTTCGAACGCTGATCTCAAATATACCTTCCAAATCTGCTAAACGATTCTCTAAAGGGAGTTATGAAGCAAAACAGCGCAA
>MU890657.1:0-36848 GCA_036418205.1 Ostertagia ostertagi
TTATCGAATGAAATGGAAAAGAAACAAAAGAAAACTGAATACTTGTGTTCAAAATATGGGTCGTAAGGTCCCACACGGTTGACAGACTGCAGCCCACATATGGGCTGCATGGGCTCCAAGGTGTTAGTGTTAAATACGTACCTATGGACCGCTACATTCCTTTAGAGTTCCTATAAACCAAAATATGGCCAAAAAAGAAAAATGAACTACCTGTGGCGAGTTCTTGCCAACCGGAAGAGCGTCAGGAACACGTGGATCGGCAGTTGCGAATTCGTTTCCGAATCCAGATTGGTAGTTGAGCTGGAATAATCAAGAGTCAGGCAACCGTTCGAGGAAATTGGGCCATTTCCATCGGATTTATAAGAGCGTAAGGAACGTAGCGTAAAGTAAAAGCGTAAAGATCTGCGAGGTCAAGGAATTGATGGAGCTCATAGAATGGACAATGATTTGATAATGAATTTGTTCGTAAATCCGAATTTAATCATTAAAATTATTAAATTAATAAATTATTGCAAATTCGGGCGCTATCGCAAGATACGGGGGCACCCTATGGACGTAAGCAAACCAGCCCTTTTGGCGTTTCTGCTGGGACCGTATGCTGAATGTTGGGGAGGGGATGGGGTCCCCGACGGTGACGGACCACTTCAACTCGGTCCTTAGAACCGCCACAATTTGGTGCTTACCTCAGAACTAAGCCTTAAAGAGAGGACGGGTCCGTCCCCTCTCCAAGGCTTAGTCCTGGGGTGAGCAAACCAGCCCTTCTGGCGGAGCTGCTGGACCAGCTGCACCACTTGCGTCAGTACTCTCCTACGTACCGACCGAGTTGAAGTAGTCCGTCGACCGGGGACCCCATCCCCTCCCCAACATTCAGCATACGGCCCCAGCAGAAACGCCAAAAGGGCTGGTTTGCTTACCTCCATCCTATGGGGCTAGACCTAGAAGGGAGCAGGGACTGTGGAAAATGTAAATTGTTCGAGCACCCTGAAGTCCCTCCTCCTGCGCCTAAGGCCTAGTCGTGATTTCAACAAGAATGAGATGATTTGCGCAGTTTTCTGGTGCCCCGCCACTATGCCCCGTATCTTGCGATAGCGCTAAATTCGGATCAAATTAAATTTTGAAGGCGCTGGGCTCATGAATCGTTCACAGCATGCTGTCAAGGGTGCCGAGCTGTCGTATTCATCCCTTTTGAGTCAAATACGTGGCAAAAGCGCCCGAAAAACAAAGATTTAGTTGCACACAAATTTAATATGCACGGAAATGAAGGGAGAACTTTCATGAAATATTAACGATATTGCGAAATGAATTCAAATTTGTCAAAATCCGATCGATAAAAGCTTTTAGGTTGTTAAACGGAGGAAAATGACAAATGCGCGGACTAATCGACAGCAATGTTCAGCGAGCTTTTGCATAGCGTATTAAGAGCATCAATAATTAAAAAACGTCCTAATGCGTGTGTTGACATCGGCCGGTTATGGCAGAGGCGTGCGGAGGAAGCAGCGAACGTGGCACGTTCATGGGTGGGGAAGCCACGGCTTATCTGAGCAGCTCATCTGACGGGTGGTGGATAGGGCAGCGATAATTACCATGACATCACATTACACAAATAAGACAAAGGGGTTGAAAAACAAAGAAAACAAAAGCTAAAGGAATTGGATGAATAACGGGGATTAATAAAAAGAAGTGATCGAGATGGGTCAAGCCCTTTCAGGGATGCGCCACACATTCTACTATCGCTCGGAATCGTAGGAGCACTTGAATGCGATTCGGTCTAAACGTGATTACCGCTGGCCAGCAGATGTATTAGTAATCGTATTTATCGCTTTCATGACAATTGGTAAATCCATCCATTTAACCCCAGAGAGAAAGAGGTGGTTGGCTTAAACATGACTCGATTCATGACCTGGCCTCCAGACTTGTGCATGTGGGAAGTAGCGCCACTTTCCACTGACTGCCTATACCAATTTCCCTCAATAGAGGGACTAATATAAGGAAGAAGAAGCTCAAGATTGATAGTTCGCAGGTATGTCATTGTGCTCTTTACGGAGTGAATTCGTGGACCCCCCACCCACTCGTTCCCTTTCATTCCCCTCCCCCACCCCTATCGCCCAGTCTGGGAGTTAGATTTTTTGGAAACCTATCGGTGAAACTCCAGTTCGGGGGGGCCACTCCATTTTTTCTCCAATACTCAAGATAAGGATTAGAGGGCTCACGACACGTAATCGACTCATTTAAAGTAGACTTCTGATAAATATTGGTGTAATGGGTGAGAAACCCTGAAACGTTTTCACATTTCCGCCTGCCATGACCCAAGGGAACGGTCCTGGACCAGGAGAAAGGACACCTCCGCAAAGGGCTAAGGGTGCAGGAGCTCCAGGGTGGATCACCTGTGCAGAAAAGTGGATGGGATGTGGGCAGGTAGTGTGGAATGTAGGACATCCACCGGTCCTTATCAAAAGTACGCTCGAAATGAGTCGTTCACTTATTATCTTATCCGTAGTGTTCGATAGCCCAAAGAACTGCTCTCTAGTACTACGGATAAGATAGCAATGGAGTGGCCCCCCCGAACTGGAGTTTCACCATTTATCTTTATTCGTATGTTGTTTTGGAGTGGTGACTCTTGTCTTACATACATATGAACGGTACCCAGATCATAAGCTGAAAGCTCAGTTTTTTATTAAGGCCCTCGGTAGTGAGATTCAGCCGAGAAGCTCTTCAAGTGAGCAGTTAACCACTGTAGAGCCAGATGGTTCAACTAAGGCCAGAACGCAGCTAATGATCACTATATCATGGAATGATGAAGGTAGCCGGGTTCCCCCTAATGGACTCCAATTTTAGACCGATTTATTGGCAAGAAGATGGAAAAAATTGTGAATAAATCATCGAAATTGGATCATTTACAGGCTGCAGAAAGGCTGAACCAGCACTTTTGAAAATAGAACTATTCCTGAACAGAAATTCCTCGAGAATTCTTCCTGACGCCGGCTCATAGTGTATGGTTGATGGGTTGCGTGCTGCAGACCTACCAAGAGCATTTTTTTTCTGCTGGTACTCTAAGGCTTCTAACAGGACACTTTACTTCATTCCTGACAAGAACTGACCCCTCCTTATCCGCTTTGAGGTACATTCTGTGATAGCAACAAATATAAAAAGCAACGAACCGGAGGAGAAAGGTACCACTGGAATTGCAGCTAGGTACGTAGTACCATTTTCAACAAACTGTGGAAGGATTCTAGAGACAACAGAGAAAATAGAAAGAGAAAGTGGAAAGGAAACGAGAAAAAGAACATGGGGAGAAGAAGTGAACTAGCTTAAATGGCAGTCAGAGAAGAAAGAGCATAGTCAAAATTAGTGAGACGACAGACCGCAAAATTGGGCGTGTATGGTTGCCCGAGATGTCCATCGTTGCAAATTTGAGGCCCCTATTCCCTATTAGAGGCATTTTAAACCAAGAAAGTGGCCCTATCTCTGAAGTTTCCGGATTCAGCAACGTTGTTCTCAGGACATATTAGACCAACGATAGAATCGCGATATATGACTTTAAGTTCACGCATGGATTCAAATATTCGACATTTGCTTGATGGGCGTTCCCCCTGGCTCTGGTTATAACGATTTTGTCTAGTACACAAATAGCGACTTACAGAAAATTGAAAGAGCTAGGGAACAGAATTTTCTTAGATTTTTTAAAAAAAATTTAAGTTTAATTTTTACAAAGCCTTTTGTAAAGCAAATTTCTACCCAGCACTCGAACGTAGATGGAAGATAGTCCAACAGGACGCCTTCCACAGCAAATAGGGAACGGGTGACACCACTCGCGGCGACCCCGCTCGGAAACCCAAGTGATTGAGATTTCATGCGAGCTTTTTTAAGGTGGCAATAGGGTGCTGGGCAATGGCAGTGTAACACTATGTGGTGGCGCTGTGTGAGTAGAACGACTGCTTTGAGTGCTGTTTTTCCATATCGAGTCACCCATATCATTTAGGGGCAATGCATAAAGCTCAACGAGCCATAAAACCCGATGGATTGCAGAATGCTGCTGGCAGATACCACAGCAGAAGGCCACTTCATTCACTTTATTCGCCGAGGTGGTCAAGGAATGAAGAGCAGCAGGTGGTACCTCTTTGCGAGAATTTGGGAGGGGACGGCAACTACGGCAGGAAACTTCAACGAAAAGGTGGGTCAATATCATAGAAGTTTCTGGGCGCTATAGCAAGATAGGGGGCATTGTGGTGACAAAGTATAATACAAGGGGGATGAAAGTGTTGTTAAGACAGTTTAAATGAAGTGGGGCAAACCTCATACGGAGGGAGAGGTGGGAGGGTGAGCATTTTATTTTCCCGGAATTCGTGCCCCTTTCTCACTCTCAGAGTATGTCCGTTCTGAGATGGCCCGTCTCTGTAACTTCCTGCCCCCATAAATATCAGGAAAGGAGGGCCAAGCGGAACAGCAGTTAATCTATCCAAAAAACGATTTCAATGGGTGGTCGTTCCCTTTGAGGTTTGGCAGATGGTGGTGTATTTCCAAGAAATATTGGAGCAGGGCCCCTTATCCTTTCGAATTCCTCTCAATATTGGCAATAGACAGTCTCGCTGGCCGCACGATGTAATGTTGCTCCTCTTCGGCATTCTTTGGCCTCCTTAGCCCCACAAATAGAGCCCACCTCAGTCAGGCGCCTTGTTATGCGACAGTCCATGAGATGGCTGCGCCAAAATTCAGACGAGAGCAAATCTGCTTAGGATCTCAAAGCTCTCAAAATTAGAGTTCGCTGCGAGCTCAGCGACTTATGCTCGAGACTATTTATGACGCTTATGATGATGAAATGGCTGCGCCAAAATTCAGACGAGAGCAAATCTGCTTAGGATCTCAAAGCTCTCAAAATTAGAGTTCGCTGCGAGCTCAGCGACTTATGCTCGAGTCTATTTATGATGCTTATGATGCTCAACGCCTTTCCGTGCCCATTACACACAATCTGCAAGCCTTCAGCCCGCAAAGTCGGCTAATTGTACGCAAAACTACGAACCCAGATTCCGAAAAAAATTGAGCAAAATGTGTTGCACAAGGAATCAGAGGGCTGTAAAAGAATATTACTGGATTCCATAGGTTGGTTAACCAGCAGCAAAAAGCCCATTTCAGCTTCTCGACCGTGAATGGAATCACGTTTTTTTCGAGCAAAAATTGCTCTTTCACACAAAAAGGTTGTGAAAAGAGGTGGTTTAGCAAAAAAGCCTCAATGACAAGACAGAGAAATCGAGTTCTACAACCGTGGAATAGCTCCGGTACGGAACGGCAAGTTTCCTGGTCAGAAGTTTGAAAACTCTAGGGCTTGTATAATATTGGATTGGGACATAATATCGTAGCGTTTTTTTTGAGCGTATAAATTCAATCAGTACAAGTATCACCGAAAAACCGCTCATACTATTTGAAAGTACTCTTCCCGCTCTACAAAACCGTAGTTGTCATTTTCTTCAACAATTGTAGCTGTACTCAGGTATAGAGCTTAGAAAGTTGGAAAATCCAGACGGCAAAAATCGGCGTTTCGACAGCTGCTATTCTCGGTTTGAAATAAAGAAGAAAAACGCCAATTGGAAGTTCTTTTGAATCCATTGTTCTAATCGAACCTTGCTCTAACCGACCCTACCTTTTTCGCTCAAATTAAAACCATATTCATTTCGTACAAATTGAGAATAATAAGGACTCCGAAAATGAGCTCAATATTTTTTTTAAATTCTATATCCGGTAATCTCGTATCAAATGTGTAAATAACAACGAAGTGGATACTGATTAAATTTATATTTTTAATTTTTGCTTTAAATTTTTGTACGAAAAAAAATGAAAAAGCAGCCGCTACCATGTCATGTTCCAGCCCAATAATTGGACGGTATCACAGCAACATGAATCTTGGCAAAAAATGGATTTTGAAGTGTTTTCGAGACTCGAAGAAGAAAACCCTAAAAGAGCACCGTAGTCGTGCACATACGGGGGGGGGGTTGGAATCGATTTGATTACGCCTTGCTATACTCAAACCGATGGATGAATGGACCCAATTTCAAATTGAAGAGTTTGACTCAAAAAGTAACGTTACAGATCAATGGCCAAAAACGGTAACAAATTAAAATACCTATTACATTTCGAAATAATTAGCCCTAATTTTCTCCTTGAATGTGTGCACGAAGAAATGAACTTTGCATGGCTTTCTAAGATTATTTGCACCAATTTAACCAAAATTTATGAGATTTGAATCACCTTTTACACAAGACGGTGGAAACCTGTAAGAAAACAGCTGCAAAACTAAGGAAGGTAAGAGTAATAAAAATGAGGTGGGTTACGAAAAAAAGAACTGCATCATGATAATGGAAATGTAGAAATATTATTGTGTTGATGCATAATTATTGCGGCTCTTTTTCAACAAATTTTATTCAGAGAAAACGATTGAAAAATGTTTAACAAAACATGTTTAACACATTGCGGACCGCCGTTGCATTAGTACCTTTTTTATATTTTTCAAAAATGTATCATCATTAATCTATCAACAATTTTATCAGTGATGACACGTATGGTTTCCCGGCTCTGAAAATGAGTGCAAACAGTTCAGGAGCATTGAAAAATGTCAAATAAATCAGATAAACTATGCTGTTTCGTGCGAAATCGTGCGCCACATGGTGGCGCACGCGGTACGCAATGTGTTAAATAATTATTCCGGAGCGTAGTCACCATCCTTCAAGAATGCTTCCCATTTGCTTGGCAGTCGGTCGATTCCACGGGTGAAGAAGTCACGATTCTTGGAGACGATCCACGCTCTAACATCGGCCACCAAGTCATCCAGCTCGTCGTAAATTTTGTTCGTTTGCCAGTTTTTCAACGACTGATTGAAGTGGTAGTCTGTAGGAGCTTCGGTCGGTAAATATGGCGTTTTGAACCTCTTGAACCATCTTTCAACTTGGCTTTTGCTGATTGTTCCCTCGCCGAAAAGTTCGTTGAGATCGCGAAATGACTCTGCCGCCTTCCAACCTTTCTCGAAGTGGTAGAGGCGAATATGAAGATGATTTTCGATAAGCATTTCTGTTAATGAAAAGAGAAGAATATTTTCATGAAAAAAATGTAAACAAAACGCCAATCTTTCGAAAGAAGGAAGAAAGGCGCGAAAAAAAGCCGCAATAATTATGCATCAACCTAATATATTTTGAAATAAAGGGGTAGAAAGAAGGAAAAAATGGAGAAGTAGACCACTTGGAAACGGTGCACATATTTCCCAAAAAAAAGGTCAAAAAATGAAGCAAGGTAATTCAGAAGGCCTTTGATTACATATTAGGCGAAAAAATCAAGCCACATTGGATGATGGATCACTAGGTTTTTTGAAAAGAGCCCCTGCTTAGCGATTCCCATTTTCATGCGAAGACCACACACAGCGAAGAAATGATGTGAGGCAGCAGACATACCCGAAAAAGGGGCCATTCCAAGGAAACGTTACACATCACAACGCAATTCAGTTTGCAGGAGTGCCGAAATTGCCAGGCGAGGTGATGGCAATTGAATGACGACATCGTCGAAGAGCAGTGAGGGAGTCGTCCCTGCTGAGCTGGGCTGCTTTGACAAATCTTGCCCCTCAGAGCAAATCTGGGACTTATGGGCATAATTTGAGGCTACTTTAACCCATTGCAGACATGTGGTGCACCATGTGCAGCACGCCTTCACACGAAAACCGATTGTTATTTACAGAATATTTACCATTTTTTTTCTAGACCAATTTTTCATTGAGCTTTTCCTAATACAGAAACTAATACTTTATTGGATTATGGTAGAGTTATTTCGAGATTATTGGTCCTTACACAATAGGCGAAGAGCCTACGAAACCATAACGGCGGTTCTCTATGGGTTTAAAGCATTGATTGGGTTCCAAGAGGGAAGAAGATCGGCCCAGGCCGTAGAAAATACCGTCCGTATTGGCTGCGCCATGCCCTCGGATTAGACTCAGAATCGCAGCGGCTTTTGATTGCGCTTATAATTACATTTAGATGGTCGTCTATCACAGAAGCGACAACTTTCCATTTTCTGAAGGTACATATATCTGGCCATAATCTATATACCAAGTGCAGGGTTTTGCAGAGGCACAAGTCAGCGCTTTCCAACCGGACCAGCTTAGTGCCAGTAAACGGCCTCAACGAAGGATAGCCTGATTGTCCTGGGCACGGGGACGAACCTCGAAACCGAGACCGTGTGGTAATGGCGCCCCTTTCCCTTGCCCGATTTTGCTCGAAAAAGGACACATATTCAAATACAAAACAAATAGTAGCAGAAGATAACTGAATGAAGCAGTTTTCATGCTTTCTTAGGTGGTGCGGTTAGAACGCCCGAACGCCTAGTGTCTGGGTTATGGATATAAAAAGCACTAATCCTATTTGTTGCAATCGATTTCATGTTAAGCGCGCAAGCAACGAAGGAGGAGCTCTGGCTATGGCGATTAGGAAAAGAGGACAAGGCGAAAATCCCAAGGGCAGCACGGCCATATATCTGAACGCCGCCTCGCCGCCGTCGGTTCACTCATTTACATAGCGGAACGAGCAACCTTCAAACAAATGTCGACAGCCCCGTTAGTGCTGGCGAAAGAAACGAGCCACATTACGGCTGTTTGACTGGAGGAGATAACTCAAGACATGACATCTGGAGCGGCCGCGGTTTTTTTCGCCTTTTATTCTCTGAAAGCGGCTATCGTCTTGTTTTCTAATAGGAAGTGGAATTTGCGGGTGATTTCTCTTCAAAGGCAGACGGCAAGATAACCGATAAATTGACCGCCAGAAATGAAAGTAGGGGTGGCAAACGGCGCACTGTTGAGGGGGAACGGCCTGGAAGGCGCGAATAGAGACCCCTTCCACCTTTGCTAGGACTTCTGCTCTTGACCACATCGACGACAAATGAAATGATCGCTTTGCGCTCTTTCTCCACATTTCTCGCCGCGGCTGGCTATCCCCACCATCAACCAATCATAGGCCGAGATCGCCACCTTTGGGAGGCGGGGGACTTCAGAAGCGGCGATAATCCGGATAAGACGTTGGAATGTTAGGCTTAGAGCTGCGACCTGACGGTAGAAGTGCGAGATTTCTCCAATGGGGACTAGCCTCCCTTCGTAGTGCATAGATTTCCCTGTCGCAAGATACGGGGGCATCTTCAGCGCTACGCCTAGGAGGCTGGAATTTGAGGAATATGAAAATATGTCCATGCAATCTTCCTTCGCCTAAGGCTCCTACTGCCGATTTCAACAAAAAAGAGGTGATTCACGCGGTTTTGAACTCATTGCCACCACAGTGCCCCCGTATTTTGCGATAGCGCCTCCCACATTTTAACGTCCAGTTTATCGTGCCATATGCCATTAGACCTATAAGTTATGCAAGCCTCGCTAGCCCTTCCAAACGACTTAGGTCCTACATATTAGCCCGGCGATTGCCTAAAATTTTTAAACGATGTTGAATTCGCATGAACGCCAGGCCAAATCCGGCCAACTGTAGCATTGGATGGAATCTGATAGGATATGACAGACGTTCTGTCGAGATGCTTTAGCGCTAATGACCATCGCTCAACTAATTAGCCATAATATGATCGATTGCGGCTAGCAAAACAACCTGTTTACCGATTTGTCGACAGCTTTCGCCATTTGACCACAAACGAGTCTGACTTACTAATTCACCCAGCAGGCATACTTCTGAACGAACCTGGCGCAACCAAGGCGAAAGTGAGGTTCTGTGAGGAGGAACACGTTAGCGCGGAAAAGTTCGGAAGTTGCATTTGGGTTGAGATTGTCTTGCTAAGACTGGACGACACTCAGATCCTGGCAAGGGGAGATATTTGATCCTTCCCCTAACTAGGGAAAGAGAAAATTCGTTTAAATTCATTTTCTTTGATCGACACAGATTCCTTGCATGCTTAAATTTCACTAGGCCCTTTTCAGGGCGAGTTTGGTTGGAAAACGAAGAACATCTGAAGGGGCCTCCTTCTCCTGGCCTGGGGAAGGATTGGATACCCCCTTAGGAAAACTAGCTAATCATTATAGCAGAATCAAGCGGCTTTTGGTGAAAAACCTTATGTCAGGTTAGGAGCTTTCAGGGAATATTGACAGGCAGTAAAGAGACACGCTGGGCGTTTTCTGAACATTCCTTTGAAGACACCCTTCAAAGGTCTCGATAACTCGATTTTCAGGGGGCTTTCTGAGACCGTCAGAACTTATTCAATCTTGTGGAAAGTCGATAAAGTGAGAAAGTCGACGAACTGAGACTAACATAAGTGCAATACGTATGCAGCTAGAAGAAACCATGAGAACACATTGATTTTACTAGAAAGTAAGCGCTCAACAGCACAACGCGAGGAAATGTCGTTTCTGCACGCAGAACTTGAAAGAACGCTATTTGAGCAATTCTGAGAAAACTCAAGAAACAGCTCCGTGGAGCCTTGGCAGAGCCCAGCAAAAAGCCAAAGGGTAGGCCGGGAAATTTTGACGTTTCTGTATGGGTCAATAATTAATAATGAAGAATCCCATGTGCACGCAGTAGGATGTTATTTTGATGATATTCGTGCTATTGTTATTCCTGCTCCGCAGCATCATCCTGATGAAACCCCGGCCGAGACTTGTTGGTTAGCGAGAGTTAGTGAACTGACACGACCGTGGTTTTTGCGACAGCGATACTTGTTGTGGTCTTAAATAGACCACAACAATGGATGGCCGCCATTTTTTCAACTCTACCCATTACAAGGGCCGTTGAAGCTTTTGCTTGAACCACTTAGAAAAGCTACGACTTCAGTATGAGAGATTGAATCAATACGCAACGAAGCTCTGAAGCACGGCTTACACCACATGGAATTATATGATAAAGTCGTGCTTATAAAAGAAGGGCTAGACCGCTACTAATGAATTTTTGGGATCATATAAGAGCCTCAGCAAAGTAATTCACGATTAGAAGCACTGAGCTGATATGATACATGTGATTCAAGATTGTCTAACGAAAGAATGTGTTACAACTAGGGTGATAGGAGTTAAAAATTTAAGCAAAAAACTTTTTCTCAAAGAAGCTAGGAAGAGCACGTTTTTGGCTGGCCCTTAGTGCACATTCCATCTGCCACGCCAATGGGTTCACCCTTCGGTGATTAACAGCCCTGGAGGGAGCTATACCAAGGTGGCGCTCTCCTACAGCTAGATTTTGATTCTCATAGAAACAGAGCCGTATTTTGATCAAAATTTGTCCATGACTGTGGATTTGGCTAGAAATTTGCTCAGCAGGGTAACGCAACCCGACACAGACATCTTACAGTTATACGGCGCACACATTTTACACGCCGCGCCGCAGGCGTACTAATCACTATTCGGGCATCTTTGAGCAAGGCTACGAAGCCCATTCACACAGATACTCGCGAATTTCATATTCTTACGGTTAAACTACACTTGAACGACAAACTCCAACAATATCAGTCCACATGCATGGCCTTTTTGCGGCCTGCGCTTGTGGGGCGATCGCTAAGACCTACGAAAGAACCACAATTCATCCACTCTTGCCTTGAAACGGCGTCTCGACAAAAAACTGTTATTATTACAATAAAAAAAGGCGGAAGTGGTGTAGTGGCAAGTGGCGCTTACCACGCGAGCGGTCCGGGATCAAATCCTGGGTCGTGAGTCGCCCGGGCCAACCAAGCCTTCCATCCCTCCGGGGTCGGTTAATTGGTACCAGACTTGTCTGGGAGGATAAAAACACTGACTTGTACATCGGCTGGCCCCGCAAGTCATTGTATAGGCCACATCGCATTCAAACGCCACTACGAATGTACAAATGGAAGTAGAATGCGTGCCGCATCCCAAAAAGGGATTGATCAACGGCAAATGCTTTATCCTTTATCTTTTATTTAAAAGATAGAAAAATATTACTAGCCTGCAGTGAATGCTCTACAACTAGACTTTATCGATTCAAATCCAATTCTCCATTAATTGAATCCCTCCTGATTATATCCCATTAATCACATGATTGGACATTCCACTTAATTCAGTTGATTATGAATAATATAACTCATTATTAGTAAGCGATGCAAATAGAAGGTGAAACAAGGTCGAACGAAATGTAAGGCGTAAAATCTTGCATTAGTTTCAAAAAGGCAACAAATAATGTGGAGAAAGGTGGTGTAGCGCCAACTGGCACTTCTTAATAGGTGCAAGGTTCGGGGAACAAATCCCGTACAGTATTTAACCCGGACCAGCAAAGTCCTCCATTCCCCTTACTGGACCTTACCTTAGGTGACTTACCTGTACTTGATACCAATATGTAAGGGGGGGGGGGGGGAGGAGGAGAGGCGAGCGCTGGCTTTTACATCGAATGGCCTAGCAGTTTAGTGAATAAGCGAATCGCATTGAAGTGCCATAAAGTGCCACTACAATTCTGAATGGAAGGAGAACGTTTGATGGATTCCAAAAAACGATGCAATGGAACGGCAGAGAATCCATTATTCCTTTCGGTTAACAAGTACAATGTGGAAAGAGCTAACCCCTTTCTGGAAAATACGCTTCCAATTAATGCAATAATTTCTGAGTATTTTTGAGATACATTTTAAGGCAATAAGTGAAGAACACGTGAATCCGGTTGAGGTTCCCCGAGTGCTGAGGATTCAAAAGGGAACACATATGTGAACGATATCACCGTGTGCTAGTAAAGCAACGTCTGGCTGGAGTTTCATCGATTCCGTGAATGTCTTCAAATCTCGGCTCCTCCCACTCCAGACCATGTCTCCGCCCATTTGCCTTATTAGTACGCTCGAAGGCAACAATGGGAACACGCAGACAGGCTGCCCGCTAATTTACGCCTCGTGTTGCCAGCGTCATTAATGGACAATTTCGGCCCAGGGTTGCAGCGATTGCGCAAGGATTTCGAATCGCCATAAGAGCTCCTGAAGCTGCTACGGGGAAAAGTCTTGAGAAACGTCCAAGGAAAGAGGAAAAAGCTTCAAAAATGCTGATTAAAATGTTTTGGCACTTTTAGAGTGTGCCATGTACACCGCTTTCGTTAGAATTGCCGAGGCACTTGATTGAGTATCTCACCTACATATCTATTAGAGGGGCTGATGGAGCTGTTCGCAGCAGCCGTTCCAGTCTTCCGAACAAATGAAATAGCATCTTATAGGAATCGAGCAACCCGTAATGTTGAAAGGCTTGAATAATCGATGCGTGACTCCATCGAATATTCAGAAACTCCACGGCATTCATATGGCCGCCTCTATCTGCTGGCTATTTCGAACCTTGCCACAAGCCACTTAGTTCATAACTCGGCCCTAACACCTCAGAGTCAGTGAAGAACGACCAGCTGAGAGATGCGATTCGTTATCTTCAGCATATTTCGGGCATGTTTCCAAGTAGCACGTTTTCCACTTCAGAACACAGGTATCAAAAAGAGCGATTAAATGGGAAACAGGGTCAACTGCCCGCTTGCTCTGTTCAAAAGGGGATCGCATTTGTGATTTTGGGAAGTGGGGANAGGGTCGCATAGGGTTTAGCATTATTCACTACCAAAGCTAGCTCTGGAACAAAAATTATCAGTATCGGTAAAAAGAACTGTATAGACGAGCGCTCGGCGAATTCCAACGAGCCCCCCCCCCTAACCTGGGTCGAGACGGCCGTTTTCCGGAGAAAAGTAGGGGAGATGGGCTGTGTGTGATTTCCGAACAGTTTCCACTGGCCTCCGAGTCAAATCTATAGCAGCAGCCAGAGTGGTGACAATTGGAGGGTTTCGGTATTGTGGGAGGCTCCTCTAAGACTTGGTGATGGACTGGGAAAGATCGCAATCGAAAGCCCGCGCTTTCCAGCGACCCTTTATTCCAGACCCTGCATTATTCTTTTTATTCTGTAGCAGTAGTCATTTAAAAATAGAATAAATAATTAAATAATAAATAGAATAAATAAGATAAATAAATAAATAAATAAAAGGGGAGAGAGGGGGAAGGGTCGTTAAAATTTCTGGAGAAGTGTGAACGCGACGGTCGACCCTGGTGGGAAGATGCTACGAAATCTCACATTAACGACCACAGTGTAATCTATTTCAATTCCTGGGACCTTTGGGCCATTGTTTCATGCTAGACAGGTCTATTGTTTCCTGGAGTCAGACTGCTGAAGAGCATTCAAGGAGAGCACATTTTGTGAGGCAACGAAGAGCTCGTAGACATTTCTCCAACGCAAAAAATCCAGCCCGCCTTTGTCCTTTTATTTCCCTTGTTGGTTCTGAGAAATTTCAAAGAAAAAAGTTTCTGAGGACTTTCGATCCAACGCTTCTTATGACAAAGATAACGACACGGTCTGGTGTATTACTGCCCGTTGAGAAGTCACGTGAGCATGAGCATGCGGTTGTATAAATCCAGTGCGAATCCTGTGAGGGATAAGCCCAAAAATTCGCCAATCCGTCGCACTGTCCTGTTGTAATTTGCAACGGGTGGGATATTGGTACTTTAGAGATTTTAACACGTTGACGACAAGTTGACGCGCATGCGCGTCAAGTATTTCGCACCGCATCGGACATCCTGACGCGCAAGCGCGTCAAGTCTGTGTTATTCATTTTTATCGTGCTTGCGCTCCTTCTTCTCGGGTTTCTTGTATTCATTCTATAGATAATACATTAGCATAACTATAAACCACCTGGCAGCCAGAGTGGTCAAGTATCCTTGATTGCAAAGTTTCCGAACGCCACCTTCCTTATTTCTTCCTAGTAATCCCTTTCACTCCTCGTTATTTATATGAAGGATTGTAAGAAATTTTTATTGTGAGTTTCAAAATATATTTTCATGCTGATGAATACTTACAAATGCTTTTAATTTCATTCGCAGGGCGTGCGTATTTTTCACTTCTTCGTCATATTTATGCACTCTTCTAAACAAAAACCTACTGCTACTTATATAGTTAACCTTTATACGTTCATCCTTGCCGAAATAGTCCTATGAAATTCTAGTTATTGTGCATTTTTAACAAAAAATAAGCGGAAGTAAGGTGAGGACGGCGCGGTCGCAAAATCGCTCCTGTCCCACGAGGTGCAAAATGCCAAAACATGCGATGTCGTCAACGTGTTAAAGGACCAAGCCGCTTAATTTCGGTGATGGTATGGGGTCCCCGAGCACCGGGCGAGCTTACTGCCCACTGCGCCCCCACGCCACTCCCTAAACAAGAACCAGCTGATAGCCTGGTCGCTGGTAACAACGAAGAGCAATGAGGAATGGCGCTGTTCCACAACTCTATCAGAAAGCAAGTTTTTGCCCAATTATTCGCGGTCTTGAGCCGATGATTCTTACTCGAAGGGAGAGTTGAAATCAGAACAAGGGTATAGGGCGGTAGGCTCAGTGGACTGAAACGTGTAGGGTCGAATCATGTCGGCGTGGAACTTCAGGAAGCCTCTAGTGCAATCTCCCCGTTATAACATTCTGAGATAAGGCTCGAAGCGCTAAGTAGCGCGTTTACCGTTGAGAATCAATACTAGCACATGGTCGGGATTTGTTGGAAATGGTGGTTCCCGGTGCCTGCGCTACGTTTCATTATTGAACGGGGCGACGATAGGGAGGCATTCAGAGCGAGCCGACTCCCATCGCGCGTAGTTTGTCTTACTCCTGGAGTTTGATGCTTGCTGAGGCTTGCAGGCAGCTATTCACGCCCATCGAACATCGGAACATTGAAATGTAACTAAAACGGAAAAGGGCTTTGTAGGTGGTCATAAACTCTCCAAGAAAATTCGAACATTCTGCAAGGGGGGGGGCCAGCTTTATTCAATATCCACTGAGAAGTTATATACTCTTACTGGACTACCGTTGAAGCTAGAGACACAGCTTACGAAACGCATCTTGAGCAAGTTCTATCCCTTTGATGAACTCTGCGCTGGTAGTAGCCACCAAAAAACGGACAAAGAGACGGTTTTTTCGATATTATATGGAATAAGTGCATCGTGAATTTGGTTATATCTTTCTATAGATAATTACTTATTGTAAATGTACTTAAATATTTAATTTAATATAATTTATTTGTTGAAAGAAATTAATTACACTTAACTCTTTGTCCTCCCTACCCTTTTTGATGAGCACAGAAGGAGGGGACTTAGCATGTTTAGTCTCCATCTAAAGGTCACGTGCAAAACGGAGAGTAAGCGACTTCTTTGCTCACCACCCCCTTTAAATTAATTTAAACAAGCATTGAGGATGATACAGATTGGTTAACATTTATTACGAAAACGGATTGTTTAATATAGTATATTTTATTATTTTGATTTTTTATATATAGTTAATTAAAAGCATTGGCTCACTTGCCTCATTAGGCACGATTAAACGATTTCGAATGAAAGGTGTCTGAGAACTTCCCGTTTGTGGGTAAGATGTTGCCTAATTTGTTGGATTTTAAATCTAAATTCCTGATTTATAACTGATTTGGTTTCTGACGAATTTTCGCTCGCGCAACGCATCGAGTGCATACGTAACAAAATAAATAAATAATAAAAACTAGTGAATAAATAAATAAGCAAAAATTTCTCCAGAACGGCATCAGGCAGATTTGAAATTCGTAGAAGTAGCTTCCTTCCAATAAACTATTGGAGAATTAAACTGTTTATCTGTGTAAACAGCTATGTCGTAACCCTTTTTTTTGAGTGTTTTAGTCTCAACTCCTCTTTATACGTCTGAAGAGTACTTCAGTGGATTTTTCTCATTTGAGAAACACGAACCAATTCGCTCCTTTTGTTCAACGTAACATTCGTAGGAGACTTTGTCGCTTCGAAGCGTCAGGCCCCTGATATTCGTTTAAATACAGCCTTCGAGAATCGTCGGTTAACGCGCAATATGGTCATCAACGAAGAATTGTATGCGACGTTGTGCCGTCACCTAATCTTTCGATTCCTCAGTGGTACACCCACCAACAGTTGATAGAACTCACTCGAAACAGGCAGCCCGCTGTTGCAGACTACATACGCGTATTGAGAATAGCTCAGCTGCGATATTGGGAAAATTTCAAGAATTTTGCGTCTCCCCACTCCATCACAAGTGAAGGGGCTCAGCCACAAACATGAGCTCCTTCACAACACCTAGGTATGAGCCCACCCCCCTATTGCATACCAACGTACAGTTGGAACTGATTGATAATAGAGGAAACAAGGGGCCCGTTAGAGGCGTTAGGCCGTTTCTGGTGTATTTTTCGGGCGTGCATCACTTGCACTCTATCTACTTTCATTTCGATGGAGCCTTCCCAGCGTTAACTGTGCCGCATTTGAGCAATTCTGGGATTCCCAGTGCAAAAAAAGTTTAGGCCTTCTGAATTGAAATCAAAGGGAGAAAGTCTCATCAACAACGAAGAGCTGTCATTCAGAGAATAATTTGGAATGGGAGAAAACAACCATTAAAATCTACGTAGGGAACGAAAACACAATCCCCAGTGACTGGGATAATTTTCCACGAGTATCGAATGGCAATCGAATTGAAGGATAACGAGCCCTCATTCCCTGCATTTCGCAAAGAAAACATGATATCTGGAAATTGTGCATGGGAACTCAAATAAGAACAGAAAGAATCCGACTTCTGGTAAAAAAGAGTGACGTCAGTGAACAATCAAAGCGCCAAAATCACCAGACCTTTTCAAAATCCGCCACACCTCTTCAGAAGCGTAAAAATAGTAAGTAAAGTAAGTACGTAAAAGTAAAAGCATTAGACTATGTACTCAGTAGGCTATGCAGTGAATTGCAGAAAGCATCATCAGTTCTTAAGATCGATGCTATCGCAGGATAGAGGGGCATGCTCTAGGAAGTAGCATAGGAAGGGGCAGGAACTTCGGGAAAATGACACTCGTTCAAGCACCTTGAAGCCTCCCTTACCTCTCCTCTACTAAGGTATGTCCCGCTCGAACAAAAAGGAGATGCCTTACGTGATTTCAAATGCATTGCCAGCCCGATGCTTTGGTGTCTTGGGATAGCGCCTTAAGGCCTCCAATTTGTATAAGGCGCAGTCCTAGCCAGGATGGTATCTGCCGCCTATGGTGATTTGGAACGTTAGAATTACCGGGACCGGACTGAATTCTGGAGAATATTTGCGGGAATTTTCGAAAGTGTCTTCAATGAGTTGTCTCTTCTGGAAGGGCCGAACTGGAGCAGATAATCACCTAGAAAAAACATGTCTAACATCCTAAAGAATCAGCTCCATGTCCGCAAATAATTTTTGCAGATAGAATGAATTTAATCAACTGCCAAGATCTAACACCAGCGAAAATTCTACCCACTTAGAGAACGCTCCGCCCACTGCGAGTAGAGGTTTCCCTGAGCGTTGCACCTCGGTGTACACGGCCACTCTTTTCCCGATCTCTGGGCTATCCTAGATTCGTGTGGAACATTACATCACTATTCTTAAAGATTGTTCTTGAATCATGAAACAAATCGCTCTTGGATAAGTGCCAATGGCGTCAGACAATTTGGACATGTTATGCGATTCGTCAATGACCGTTGGGTGAGAGCCGTCAAAGAATGGGATCCCCAGGGAATTCCAACGAACGGCAGGTTGTCAAGGGTTTGACAATTGGACGCTTTCCAATCCTTTCGCGCAATTAGTGTACATAGCTCATGGAATATAATGGGCTTCCTGGAGTGAAGGACAAAACAGTGCGACTAGCCAGCACCTACCCAACGGGCGCACTGGAGCAGTTCACTTGGTTCACTTGAAGCAACACTCCAGCAGAAGCCTTGTCAATCAACCAATTTAGGGTCTTACAACGACGAGTAGCTTGAAACGTTGATCAAAAATGAGTTCCACATCATTCGGGACCTCCTTCGAGTAGATGAGCGTCATTCTCTTATTGGACTTATTATCGCAGCTAATATTTGATAAGAATATACCGTTGCCCTTAGCAGTAGCAAAAAGTCCAATCTTAGGGAATTACGTCGACCATGTTTCACAATGATGTCCTACGAAAGGTCCCCTGCTATTGAAAGGCTGTGGAGATATGAAGCCTTGATTGGCTTCTTGGCAGCAAGCAAAGTAGTATGATCCCCTTCAAACTTTCCTTTGACCAACGTTGTGATTCCTTTTTTAGACGCTTATGTCGTTTGGAGGGTGGGAAGAGGGGGAACATTCAACGTGAGTGAACCACTAAGAGCACTAGAATTAGACCTCGAGGGAGACTCGGAAGACGTGAGAGAATGTTTCTCTCTAGCTTTGCTCCCCTATCTAAGCTTACCATTAGTCCTATGTCACCCACCACGACCCTGTTTTTGAAGCCCCACCACCCAGACCATGACGCCTCGTTCTAGTAGCGCAGGAAAAGCATAAAGAGGAATTTCATGCCTTTGACTGCCCCAAGATCTAGTGGGTGAGCAATGTCAGTGAGCAGAGATTACGTTTGCATGCTAATGAATCCTTTCTCTGACAAGGCCCGTGCTTGTTACAGCCCATAGCGCCATAGTGTGATGCTCTCTTTATCAAATGTAGGCCTCAACAACAGGTGCAATAAGGAAGCATCGTCCACTCAAAAAGTGATATTCGAGGGTGCATATTTATTTATTTATTCATTTGTTTATACACTCGCCTGAATGCGCCATTAGGAGAATAGGGCCAGGGATCGAACTACAGAAGAACTCAAACAAAATCAAACAAAACTAATATAAATATCAATTAAAAATAGGAGGATTTCTCGCAATCTCAAGGGGCTGAATGCCAACAGTCTCATTTGGTGGAATTAATATCTCCGAATAAACCACATGTCAACAGCCATCTTAGATTTTTTAAATAATTTTTCAAACCCCGGTTCGAGCCGAGGGTGACATTTTTGTGTGTGTCAAAAACACTTCGTTAATAACTGATGCAAATTTGGAAACGATTCGGCGACTTTGCGGGAACAAATTCTCAAAAAACCGTCTATTAATAAAATTCTGGCCACTACTGTATTTGCCACCCTGCGTGTTAGCAGCGCCCTTGCCCTCACGCCCTGGGTTGGTTTAGCTATAACGAGAACCACAATATATCTCATGAAAAATTTATTCCACTACAATTACTTCGACACAGCAAATTAATATTATAAACCCTACTGAGGCACGATTCGAAACGAGGAAAATGATCGGAAGGTCAAATCGCTGTTCATCTCCATCTCTTATTTGTTTAAGTAAACCTAGGTTATTCCAGCCTTCTAGAGTCCTTCTTACGGATAAAAAATGAATCCGTGCTAGTGCTGAACTTCTTTGCACGACTTAAATCCCATCCAAACGTCACTACGATTCTAAACAGAATCCCGATGCGTGGCGCATCCAAAACTACTGATCAGCCCCGGTTATCTTAATCTTACTCTAACAGCTTATTTTGTCAGGTTTTCACTAGGAGCATCAATTCAGTATCTATGAACTTGGATGCAAAATTTACCAAAGGTTATATTTTCGAAGGGGGGGGGGTGTATCGAGGCGGAGAACGGACGGCGGGGTTTAGTTTTCTTCAGCTTTCTCTCAGAGCTGATGTGAGTTCAGAATATTCTTTCCTTTTCAATGGAAGTAGTGAGGGTACAATATTTTCATGAGATTTTGGAAATATTTGCATTGCAGTAACCTATGCCAGCTGAGTGAACCTGAAGGCTTAACGGGCCTTTCTTGCATTTTCCATATTTTTTCCAGCAACATGGTGTAAAAATTTTTATCATAGGTAAAAATACAAAGAAAACCCACGATATGAAATTCGGCCATCACGTGTTGCGACAGAGTGGACGATAGGAGCGACTCGCCGTAACAGTGTGTTGATGTCCTGTGATATGGCGATCGACGGCATTTCAACGATACCCGCTACTATCACTAAGGTCGACTCGATCAGTCGACTACCACAAAAATCGATAGTTCACCTCTGAAGGTGAAAAATTAGGTAACAATTCTAGCAGTGCCACAACTTTGACTTGAAATCCGCCTATGAAACTGTTTTATCCTGTTTATTTACAAGAACTGCATTCTGTGAAGTCTTAAAAAGTTCAATCCCATAAACCCAGTGGTACTCTCTCTTCTGAGGAACTTGCTTCCCAACAATCCTTGCTTGGGAACCACTGAAAAGTAGGCCTCAGCAGCCAAGCCATTAAGAACGGATCAGAACAGAAGTGAACTCAAGTAACGCCCAATCAAACCGTCACAGTTGCTTTCAGTACTACAGGATGCCAGTTTCAAAAATTTTTGGCTGTCTATATAGGAAAGGCGTGATCTACAGTTCATTCGTATTCTAGGACTAGACTGCGAGGACCAAGAAACTGATATTCGTCGCTTGAATAGGTAGCTTAATGAGTAAGGGTAGATGGTGGTCAGTGACAAGAATGAGAAAGAAACTATAAAGCCGAGGCCGAAAAGGGAGATCCCCTGTCTGGTGTATTTTCGCATCGATACGACTCTCAGCGATGCTGCCCTCTTCAAGGCTAACGCTCTCTGCCGCGTATAGACCAGCGGCAAGTGACGGGATAGTCGATGGGCGTTCCGGGCCAGTTGCGCCAAAGGAAGGTCATGCTAGATCGCCGGGATATCTTCCATACGATTGTACGTGTTGGTTCACACCATTCGGGGTGTTGCACCACCCTTCACTATGTAAGTTTTCGCCTGTTCGACCATTTCTCATCGTTTGGAATCCTCTGCCCAAGTTCAATATTGGCGTGAACGAATTTTCGCTTTGCCATTTTACTTTCCATATGCTCTAAAATTTCACCTGGTACTAGAAGGGCTTTAACCAGAGTGCGCTACTTTCCGAGGATATTGAGGCCAATATTTCTACCCATATCCACGATCACAACGTTTTTCCATATTCCCCACGACCACGTAACACCTTTTCCTCCAGCTCTCTCTCTCAAGGGCGGGATAATGTCAATGAAAAGTTGGGACAGAGCACAAAAACTTTTGATTAAAGATTTTTTTGAGATCATTTTTCTTAGGATATTAGGATATGTATTCCACTATCCATTACAAAGTCTGATGTGATTTCACCTATAGAGTGAATGCGGACCACCCAAGCGTATTTGCTAATCAGCTCTTATCCTGCTAAACCCCAATTTTTTAACGATAACGTGCATAGCCATGCTGAGATATTTGAACAGCCAAACCAGCTATGCCTGGTGACGATCACTCAGAGGGAAGACTTACACTTACATTAGGTGAGTTCCCAGCTGAAACCAACCGCTACCCGCTCAACTAACTGTAACATAAACTGTTGATTCCGTTTGAGCTCGAGATCGTACGAAGTCTCCTCTTGACTTTTAAAATGTGAGAACAATAAGTGTCATAATTTTATGAATTTTAAGGTCAAACATCTCCGAATGAAAAAATTGTATTTCGGTCAAGTAAGATAACGTAAATCTCATTTAATTCCTAGCACATCGTTTCCCAAGCGAACAACACAACAGCTTCCTGCGAGCTCAGTACACCAGAACAACAAACGAAATGTGACAACAAGTGTAACAAGAAGGAAGAAGAACAATTCGAACCATACCAAAACAACTAGCTATTGAAATACCACCGAATATCCAAATTAGAAACGCGACTTTTGCGATTCCCGACGCCTTTGCGATGTACCGCTTTGAGCAGCAGTCGCTCCAGTTCCTCCCCAAGCGCGTTTGCTGTGGCTGTCTGACTGGCCCGCGCGTCGGTCGCCCTGAAATTCGGTCAGTAGCATATCCAACAAAATAAGTTGCTTCTAAAAAATCACCAAAGTTGGTTCTTTGTTTCTGGAACAAGATGAGAAAGAAATCCACACTCATTTTCATTCATTATGAGAGGAAGAAAATTTTGATTCCATGAATGAATGAATTCCAGAAAAGCAAAACGATCACAAAAAAGAATTCTTTCACGATCACGATGATTTTTCTGAATATTTCTATTAATTATGTCATTGTTGCCTAACATTTGCTTGTAAGTTCCAGGGATATCGAGCAACATATTTTTTAAATCTTTTTGTTGCAAAGGCCATACACTTAAGGACTAGTAAAAAAATTCTGCAATAACTGGTAATAACTTTGCACCAGAAAAATGTAGTCTGCAATCACGTTATCACCTCTATATCAAAAAACATACCTGATAAGCACCTCCGCGATCACCTTTTTGTTTATCACCCTGGCGATCACTACGGCCTGGGAACCATTGACCTGGACCAGCATAACCGGCTCTTCCTGTGCGAGGCTCCAAAATCTGAAAAAAATCGACAACTACTAATAAAATCTTTAAAGATTTGAATATGGTCATACACTGCCACTGAAAAAGAAAAATTAAATGAAAAAGATGATTCATTATAGTGAAGTTCGGTCCGCCTTACTCAATTCAGAGGATTCAGAGTTGGCAACAAAAGAAACGAAGTTAGAACAAATTGAAACCAGAAAACTGAAACAAACTTGCCTCTTTTTATCTGCTAATTGTTGTAGTTTGTCAGTAAAGTTCAAAGCAATCATCTGAAGACGTGAAGGCTCCACACGGTGCATCATAAGACAATCCGTTGGCTCATCAAGAGTGGCCGATAGTTCTTCTTGGATGATCATCTTGCTGCAACAATCATATTAAGCTTCGAAAAAAGTATACATAACCTTTTTATGGGTTCCGAAAGAGCTCATAATCACCTGATAACACTGTGCACTTGCTTCTTGTCCAATTCGAATAAGGTGGAAAGTTTTTCAAGTGATACTGTTGTATATACGGTGGAATACATCAGCAGATATGTTCTGAAATAAGAATACATCGTTTGGCTGCCCTATCAAATACGTAAGAAGCTAAGATAATGCTAGAGAATAAAAACAAGATATATCAAAACTTGGCAGTTTTTGCTCAAAAAATGGAATTAACCTCAGCGATTCCGTCTGTATACGCTTGACTACCATTTCCTTCACACTTTCTGAGTTGCGGAACAAGTTCCACACCTGAAATACTTCTCATATGAGAAATTATGGAAGCCAAATCACTTTAACAATTTGTTTGATACGATGCTAGACATCACAGCAATTTACGGTATATGACCAATCTGTGGAGCAATCACTCTACTTAGAAAATTTAAGCAAAAGTTTTCTAAGTACCTTCTGATTCATTTTATCGTTGACTATGTAGTCACGGCATTTCTTCCAATCACCAGCGAGCATCGCACGAGAAGCAGCAACAACATGCTCTCGAGTGTTTTCAGGAGGACCGATCAGGGACGACTAAAGTACGAGGTGATGTTTTTTCTTTTTCCTTGTTTCTAAGTCAGAATAAAAGAAATATGAGTAAATCTGATAGCATAGTACACGAGAAAGCAATGAAAGCAAAGCCTAATGTTATAAAATAGCTGTGTTGTAAATGCAGAAACACTCCGATAATAGTGAGTGCATGCTATTATAAATTGACTTATAAAAAAGAATAATAATAATAAGTAAGTAAAAAATGTGACTGAAATCCTGATTCGATGGAACAATAGCCCTTGAGAGAAAGAATTTGAGAAGATTGATGTAATAATGAGTGGTGGTGCACAAAACTACTATAACAAGTGATAATGATTACCTTCTCACTCTGCTTCAGTTGATAATGGAAACTTCGGCTAAGTAGTCGCCGACGCATTTCGAACTCGCAACTAGCCATATGAGGAATTTCAAGTAACATAGAGCAAATCAGGTAAACGCATTCCATCAACTCAACATTGATATGCATGTGATATGGAATCTGCCGTTGACGTTCAAGCTTCTCCTAAATGAAAGGATTAAGACAGCCTGCTTTACATATTCATTTTCGCTCGAGTTTCGCCATAATCACTGTTTTTTTTTTTTTCGAAAATGGTGTCGTAGTGAGCCAAACGATTCTCGAAGTTGGTGAATTAACGACATAGAGCTGAATAAAGCGTTTTGCCTGTTCTGCAGCAAGACCAATAGATAGCAAACTATAGGAAACCAAATAAAATATCCTTTGTTCCCAAGGAAACGTGAGGATTATCCTGAACCTCTCCAGCTTTTTCGGGGTGAATACTTCCAAATTATGTGCTCATTACTCAAATTAATACAAAGAATAGCCTCTACCTGTTCAGCTGTTCTCTCGTGCTGCCTCATGGCTACAGCTTGAGCGAGCAACTCTTTAGCCCGTTGTGTGTTCTGAATCTCAGACAATCCTTGGTGAGCTTCCTTGATGAAACCATGTCGGAATGCACAAAGTCCCAGTTGACAAATTGTACGATTGTAAAGAATCTATAACAGTTCGCAGTTATGTCCGGTTAATTTGGAAACTTTAGTGACAGAACTCGGCTTCGATCAAGGCTGGGAAGGTACCTGTGTATCTGTGTCGGAATGATCAACAATGGCCTGCAAGTGACTCATGAGCATGAGATCCCTTGCTCGGTGCCATTCATCGTGCAATGCCAACCAGTACACGTGACAAAGCATAGCTCTCTGTCTTAGTCGCTTTTCCTCATCAAGAGCGTAAATCTTCTTGCAGAGGCGATCCATAATTTCTCCTACAGGTTCATCGCCTTCGTAATTGTCTTGGTACTGGAAACAACAACGACATATGGAGCAGTGATGACTTAATACGTAAGAATTTTCTACTTTTACAAACAAGATCCTCACCTTGTAGTAAAGGTGCTCTATTCTAGTCATGTACACCTTGCAAACTTCATCTACATCGAATATATCCTCATGGATACGCTCCTGTACGTATTTCTCGGTACGCTCGATCAACGTGCACATGTCTTTCTCACCTTTCAGCCTAAAATAAATCTCATGAAAGCAGAATTAAGGATTTTATATGATGGAGAAAATCTTTAGATGACAAGACACAAGAAGAAGAGGAAATGAAACTACGTCAATTACCCTCCACATTTAATGTTGCGAACTCACTCTTTCAAGTCACTACAAAGTAAAACTCTGCCGTCACAACTACTAACTATTAACTCTACCCCGACAGAGAGCTCTGTAGACATCCAGGAAGTTGATCACCACGGTAACATAAAATGGAAGGGCAATAAACCGAGCAAAAAGAAGAGCTAACACGTCCTCAGGTTCAATACGTAACGTAAATAACCGCGTTTTCACAAAACACATTTTTTTGAATAGCAACGAACTTTTCAATGTAATCGTTTGAGTGACAATCGGCGTTCTGCAGAATCTTTGTCAGTTCACTGTCTAAGCGCTGAACCGTCATCAGCAACGATCCCTGGATCTTGTATGGCACGGTATCATCCTTAAAAACGGGGAATCACATATCTGTGCATGGAGAAAGGTCGCTATTCTAAAAATAATCAACTTCAAACTCAGTACCTTCAAGTTTTCTTCCTCTTCGGTGAATTTGACCGAAAGCTTGACTTCAGGGTGTAGAATCAGAATATCGAGGAGCTCTGTGACAGCGACAAGCGTCCTTAAACATTTGAACTGAACAAATTATTAATCGAATTTCAATAAGATTTCCTTGCTTCAACGAAAGAGTTAGGTGAAGTTATTCTTGCTCTCTTTCGGAATGGCAACTTTGGAAAAGAAGCAATTTTGACAACATCAGATATGAATAGGTTGCTACCGACCGAAGGAAATACAAAGAGAAGACGGTCATACCCGGCAACAAAGTGACACGCCGCAGCTTGTAAAGCAACAGTAGAATATCAGAAAGGATCAAATCGAGAACTCACTTGTTGAAGTTTGCAAATTCCATGAAATCACTAATCTTGGTATTGAGTTCGAACAGCGATGAAATAATATTGAAACAGAATCTTCACAGAAATTCCAACGCCTAATTTCTTCTGAAAAAATATCATTTGAAATTGAGGCAAAGTACCCAACTGCACAGACATCCATCAAGTTAAACCTTTGACGATGGACTCTGAACTGACCTCTTCAGCAATTTTGTACAGCTCCTTGCAAGAGACGGACATGCTGCTTTCTGTTCGTTCCAAGGCGCCCACGTGAAGCCATTACTTCAGTTAACTTGCTTATCATTGCCTACAACTCACAGCGATTATCCTTAATTTAAAAACTTGAAAAATCAATATGCGATCGCACTGTATTTGAAGACAAGAATACAAAACCCACTCACATGCGTCGCGTGAGACTTTCTTGTTTTGGGTCAAACCTGGACTTCGCTTCTCTTAGTCATCAGGGGTCGCATTCACCAGCCATCGTCTTTCTCGTCCCTCAACGAAGAATCAACAGCTGCCTATAAAAATTCAATGATTCGCTGTGAGCGAAGTGTTAACACCCAGTTGAAAAAATAAAGATAAACTAATAACAACGGCAATGCGAAGAATAGTTATGTGCTGAAAGAAAAAACTAGGCGAACTTTTGACATCACACTTCAACTGATTCTGCTCAGTTTCAGGCTATAGCTTCAAGCCTAGAGTCGAACTTCATACGATTTCCCCAAATTATATTTCAATTGCACATCGCTTGCTAACTATAGCAAACTGTTTCTGAGATCGTCCTACTGATCATCTTCTATCATTACCACCTTCAACTGTTGCAAGAAAGGGCTCTACAAAACAGAAAGAAAAAAAAAAACGAGTTATCCTCGTTGAACGCCATCTTAACAAATGAAAACAGAATTGCTAGAGCCTAATATCCCCGTTTATAGGGAAGTAGCTGTCAAGCACTCACTTTGGGCTTGTTCTGATCTCTTTGCTTCCGTTTCTTTTCCTTTTTCGTGTCTGCGGCACCATCTTCTTCACCTCGGAATTCTTTTCTAAAATCACATACCAATTCGATGAGCAGGTTTTCCATATAGGGGCCAATAAAAAAAAAGACATTTTGTCTCCACTTCCAGATGGATTTAAGCACATTTTGCTCAATTCAGACCGAATGGTTCCAACTTATTATTAAAGAGCGCATTCCATTCTAAGAAAATCTTTATGGTGGCCACCTACGTGGACGGCATCAGAAGAATTAGCCCTGGAAACATGGTGCACTGGTCGATCTCAATGGGGTCTTCGAAGGATCGTGTACCATAACGACCCTTACTGGAAAGCTAGTTCCGAGGGGATTTGCACAGTGGTAGCTAATGCCTCTAGAAAACTATCCAACATTAAATCGATTCACGAAATTGCGTAAGAGCTTCAGGCTGAAGCTCTTACGGTAGACCTCCTTGAGCCTGACGACGGTGACAGATGACGTCATATTCTGAAGACGGTGAGGGCAGTGAAGGAGGGCCTGCGTTCACTTATAGAGGGACACTTAGGGAATACTCTGCTGAGGAACTCCCGTCAACGACAGCAATCTCTGCGAAGAAAAAAGAGCCGAAGTCCGACATAGGCAAAATGTCTTTTTTTTTTGGCCCCCCCTGTATATACTGAACAGTCAGCCACAGAACATACAGTATATAAATAAGTAACAAGGTCAAAGGAATTTTTGTGAATTAATAGGAATTCGCCACGCCCTCAAGGCATTCCGTATAAATTCTATTGCTGACACCGGCTCCATTTTTATGGCAAGATTTATGTTTAAGATCAGATATGCCTCCCTAGTCTGCCCAACTTTGGCGGCAGCTTATGAAGTTAATCTTGAAAGAGCCCGACCCGATGTTTTTAATTGCATCCCCGAACAGACGGCAAAAACATATACTTCAGGAAGTGTCTCCTCAATGCTTCCATCTTCGAACCGAAATCTGCATCAACATCTGAGGCGCTTGAATCCGTGTCACTTGACCAATCTGAGTCGCTCTGAAGAAAAAAAAAAGGATAACGAAACAAAAATGACTACCCTCAGTTAGTTTGCGGTTAACGACCGCGACTAATTCGAAGAATAGGAAGAAGCTTCGAAACTAAAGCATCGAAAAGACACCTCGCTTTCACTAGTCATGACATCCTTCTTCTTTTCCTTTCCTGCGGGCGGCGGCAACAATATGAGCCCTCATTGCCCGATTCTTCCGCCTAAAACACATAAAGCAGTCATACCGAGAGATCAACTTGGAGATTGCAGTGGGCATCCAGAACCGAGCACAGCTACAACGTTAAGACGAAGATGTAAACATATTCAGACCTCTTCCTCTTCTTCTGGAGTTTCGTAGCCAGGCGGATCAGGGCTTTCGCGATACTCTGCTATCTTCTGCTCGAATTCTTTCACATATTTCCGAACTTTCTGCCGCAAATTTGTGAGAGCTTTCAGGTTCACCTTGGACAACGCCTAAAACGATATCGTGACCACGGCTAAAACACGACAACTAATAGATCAGAATATAAAAAGAGGCTTACAGTTTTGGCTTCTTTGTTTTCCCAGAAGTTAGCTACGTAATCTTCTAAGTCGACCATATACCTTAACAAGAGAAAATCGTTAGACCACAACGAAACAATAGAAAAATTTTTGTTTTTTTTTCAGACATTTGTTTACTTAAAGCCCGTGTGAAATGGATAGAAAGCCCAAGGATTGTGACCGCATCGTACTCTGTACATTCTTAATAGACACCGTTCAGGCACATCCGAAGGCTGCCTATCAACTTGCAGTTGTTCAAAAAAGAACAGAGATGTAATAAAACCTTATGTAGAAGCGTGGCGTCGAAATATTCTGCCGGGCGAACACCGTTTTTGATTTGTCATACGCCTTACATAAATCGTCGAACACTAAACAAAAGAAGAGTAAGAATTGATCCAGTTCAACCAATTGAAATAAATTAACACAAACCTGAAAGGATTTTTGTGAAATCTTTGTTGTTTTTGCCATTATTGATTTGTTTGATGTGGTCTTTGAGCTCTTTAAACTTCTTCTCTTTATGAGTACGCACTACGCGTTTCTCTTCGTCTTCACTGTCACTGGGATAGGCGAAATCACGAGCACTGAAACAAAATCGTGCACGGAGGAATTGTTCAATCAACGACCAATTGAAATAATTGCACGTTCAGAGTGCATGAGGGAAGAAACCACTGCAGAGAAGGGTGAGAAACGGGCAGACAACTTCTTTAACTGTGGGTAAACGGATAAAGCAATGAAAGCTGCTTTGGACCTGCAAAGGCAATTAGAGGTGGACGTTCATGGCAACCTAAGAGACTATAAATCCAAGATAGACGCATTATGGATATGTGGAGCAATTTTTCATGAACCAGGCTCAGCATTCTATATAGTGCAATAAAAATTGAGAGACTACTTATTTAGGTTCCATGCAATTGAGCGTAATGTGTCTTCGACAGGAGGGGGCAGGGTCGGTCCTATCGTTGTTACTTTCTCAAGAATTTTTACGACCCCTTCCCTCCTCCCCACTCCAAGGTGGACTTGATACGACCCCCTTTTCGACACCTCGACCCACCATCATCCTATCTATAGTATTTAATTCTGGTACCACTCAACCCACCAAACTCCGCCCACTTTTCTCCTCCAAAATGCCGTCGAGCGGGGGGTATATAGCTACCCTGAAACAGCAATTTTTTTTCTGCGCCCCTTAACTCACCCAGCCTACTACTCTAGTAAAACTTCACTGCTTAGTTCTAGAACCATCCCAGAAAGTGCCCCCTCTCCACATTAGGCCATCAATTTGAAACATGAACCCATAGCAAGCACATACACAACCAACAAGAAAAAAACTCACAGTGGCCTTTCTTCTTGGTCGGTACCTCCTCCTCAACATCAGAAACGTCGGATTCTGACGACGACTCAGAGCTGACAGCTCCTTTGAAGAATTTAGACATCTTGTAAGCACGAAGGGCAAGCCGCCAATGTATTCACCCAATGAGCTGTTCTGAAAATGTAAGTTTCAAAATGCAACAACCCAAAAAAGTAGGTGGGCAAACGATGTTTACAGAGCAATGACGCATTAACAAAACGATCCTTAACGAGAGAAAATAAAGAACCCTCGCAAAAGTAACGTGACGGGGGGGGGGGGGGGGGAGGCAATCGGGCTTTTGAATTGAGCATAAAGCGATGTAAGCGTGGATCAATTAAGAATCGGCTACGGACCTTCGTGATATTTTGCAAAACGCGGACCCATAGATGTTTACTATGGATAGTCCTTGCATGACCAGAATGTTATTAAGTTCAGTGCGTTTGATAACGAAAATTTTTTTTTTTTTTTTTTTTTTTTTTTTTCTAATTGATACGGCCAAAAAGATATTAACGTATTGAAGCAATGAAGCAGTACAAAATCCCAAACCACAGCTGAACACGTTATGAAATCCCCAAGCGGCGAGACGGGATGGGAATTCTGCAAAATTACGGTAAGCAGATATTACGTCGCATACACTCTGTTCTATACGGTTGAAAACCGAAAATTTATATAAATGACAAAAGGGTCGCGAGCGCGATGAGTGGTACGAATGGTAATCGTTACAATACGTACATTTTAAGGAGAGTCATGTGGTGCAGATCTTCGTGCTTCCTACTGTAATCTCAATTTTTGTTCAAGAGGGGTTCGGGATGCGTGGGGAGGTGGGCGCGATGTGGTTCACGAATTCCTCCCACTGCAAAAATTAGAGTTTTTGCGGTCAACGCGGACTGCTGCACCCCTCCCCTTTGGAATACACCGAAGAACATCGAATAATGAATGAACTGCATTCAAGAAGCGGTAATGGAAGTTGACGCACTTATTTCCGCACGAGACTACGTAGCGCAGCGATGAGCGTGTTTTGAACACATACAAATCAAGAATTATAAACAATACAGCACCTTCTCTCCTTACCCAGCTGTAGGCATAAGCGGAGACAGACTCAGTGCCAAACTGCCTGTATGAGATGAATTCACCGTTTACCTTTGACACGCTGCGGTGAGGGGAATGGCCGGAATGCTTCACTACTTTTATAAACGTTATAATTATTTTTTTTTATTTATTTATTTATTTATTTATTTATTTATTTATTTATTTATTTATTTATTTATTTATTTATTTATTTATTTATTTATTTATTTATTTATTTATTTATTTATTTATTTATTTATTTATTTATTTATTTATTTATTTATTCATTGGCCAATCACTGCAGAAAGTAATACAAAGTAGTTATCGAGTGTTTACCAGCCGATTGACTTATTGATTATCTAATAGAGAAAACGTTTGTGGTAAGGAACTCCATACGGCTCCAACAGTTAGTGCCATTAGTTTTGAGGGAGCAATCCGTTATGCACCGATAGATTCATATAGACCGGATGGAATTACTTTTAGAGAACCACTGGCCACCGAGCCCTGAAAATAACCGACTACTGAGTTGTTTTGTTATTTATTTTATTTAATTTGTAATTTATTATTTTATTCCGTGTTTCGGTCTTGCTTAAACCTGGGCACGTTGAAATTTTGCTTTGTATTGCTTTTTGTATGCTATACAAGTCCGTTACAGAAATTTAAAGGAGGATTTTACGATTAGAATGGAGGTCGAGGAAGAAGTAATTCACCTAGTTGAGGGACCCACGGACCTCCTGAGGGTGCGAACTGATGCGCAATTCGCATCGAAAAATTTGACCTCGGCGACCTATTATGCCTCAAAGTTGGCGGGTCTGGCGATCTCCGCCCACCGACCAGCTGATCACTCGCCGCAGATCTATACGTGGGATTGATTAGATAGCAGAGAGCGTGATGTTGAGGAGGGCACAGCGATAAGAGTCGCATCAATGCGCAAATCAGCGGGGAAGGAAGGGGTCCCATTTCTCGGGTTCTGGGCCGTTTCTCATGGTTCTTCCTTCTTTCGTGTACCAATCACCATCCCTGAGTTAATTTGAAATGGGTTGCCTTCCCAGCGTGAATTCGTCCTTTAATGACGTCTCACTTTGGATTCAACTTGATCTTTGTTCAATGACGTCCACTATAATTGTATTTTTTGATTATTTATTTTGTTTATAGATTTTCCATGATCCTTTCGTCTAGTTTCTGTAATTTGTGGCCACTCCGTACATAGTTGGTCACTCCTAACGATAAGGTTACATGATTCTGACTGACGATGAGAGCAATGATTTCAAAAAGATAACCCTGCTAGGTTTGAAGCCCGTACGAATGACTAGAACCTGAATGACCAAGAATTTTCAGCAAAAAAATCGTGAGGGAGAACGCTCTCAAGCGTCCAACAACGCGACCATCCTCATACCAAACATACTGTAAATTTATTAAATAGAAATTTTGAACGATTCAACAGACAAGGACATCGACAATATGCGCTGATCTGATTGTAAAAAAGCCGATAATTCAGCGTAAAAATTTATCTCGTTGATTGGTGGTCGTAATGTCACGGAAGTTATCACAGTTGATCGCTGTCAGTGCAGATTTTCGTTTTTCACCGACACATGCTTCCACTCCATCGGCATTCCAAAGTCTGTTAACGCTATCGGGCTGTCATCAATAATTTGGCCACATCGGAAAGTGAAATAGTAGTCCTTCGACCGCGTAGCACCTGCCATTAAAAAGTATAGCATTTCTGGTTAAAACACCTGCCATTATCAAGAACAGCTTCGTGTGTCAACTTGCCAATAAATGCGACACGTGAAATGATAGACAACGGGTTAGGGGGATCCCATAGGCCGATGTCAGACTTTGCGAATCGCGCGATTCGCTAGCGTCTGCGGTCGCGTCGCGGCCAGTGAATCACTCAATTGGCTGGTACCGCAACGCGACCGCGGACGCTAGCGAATCGCGCGAATCGCTAGTAGCGAATCGCGCGATTCGCAAAGTCTGACATCGGCCTAAAAAGGAATCGTGCATCAAGGACCCCCTATCGTTTGCAGCCACACTTGCAAAATTATGTAACAAATTTCTATCTCTATCCTGGTTATACAAAAATAGGAACACGATGGTGACGCAAGAGCTAGAACAAAGCCAGTTGGCTTTAAGGGCCATCCCGTGCTAAACTGTTGTATAAGCGCGCTTAATAATATGCAGTAGCCAGGTGGGGTGAACTGAAAAGTTAAGGCTAAATTTAAAGGAAAGCGATCACGCTGGCTTCCACGCTGGATTTGCTACCCTCGCGTTATCAATCGATAAGGTGTGAGGCAGTAATTGTTGGACGAGTGTAAGCCCATGGAAGATATGATACGATGAGATAAGAAGGTGCGGCTGCTTGATAAGAGGTGCACTCCAGAATGAAAACGGGACGATAACGATAACGGTATCATATCTAGCACGCTCTTATCGCACCCCTTTCCACATCGATAAGTCTTGGTTTTTGCTGAACTTGAAGTGAATTTCGGCGCCTTATCACTTCATTGATAAGGCGCCACTGCCACTGAAACTTTACGTGTTCTAACATTGGGCAGGACCTCTATCCACTCCAATACATAGCTTTCCTTATCGTTGCCATGAAAATTATCGTGACTGCTTCCTTTTAAGAAAGCACATTCTAATCTATCAAAAGTTTACATGACAGCCTTCTACACCGACGACATCAGAAGATTTTCCCACGGAAACATGGTTCACGGTACGAGCTCAACGAGGTCGTCGAGGTACCATAGACCATTACGACGTCCCTGAAACGCTGGTCAAAAGCGGTTTTGCACAGTCACAGCTAATGTCTCTGGGAAGCTATTCACAGTTAATCCATTGAAGAAATTATGTAGCAGCTTCAGGCCGGAGCGATTACGGTAAGCCTCGTTGAGCTCGACGGTGGCGGCAGATGACGTCATATTCTGAAGACGGCAGGGGCAGTGAAGGAGGGCCTGCTTCTGGAACAACTAAGGAATATAACGCCGTAAAACTTTCATTAACATCGGCTCCCTGTGTGACGAAAAGTTCGATGATGTGCGCCATGGGCTAAGTGTCTCTCTTTTTTTTGGCCACCCCTGTATATATATATATACAGGGGGGCAACGACAGTCCGCCATTTTATTCACAGCTTCGAAGCAAGAATTAATTACACTTTACCAGAACCTAAACCGAATAATGCTCCAATTTGCGTATTGAAGAGCACATTCTATTCTATCAAAAAAATTACATAGGGGCTTTCTACACCAACGACATCAGGAGATTTTCCCACGGAAACATGGTGCACGGTACGAGCTCAACGGGGTCGTCGAGAAACCATAGACGATTACGACGTCTCTGAAACTCTGGTCAAAAGCCGTCTTGCATAGTCAGAGTAGTCTCCCTAACCACAGCCCTTCACGGCAAGTTATCCGGCTGAAAAAATGTTCACAGACCAGTTATCCGATTGAAGAAATTATGTAGCAGCTTCAGAATGGAGCGATTATGGTAGGCCTCCTTGAGCTCGACGGTGATGACAGATGACGTCATATTCTGGAGACGGTGAAGGCAGCGAAGGTGGGCCTGATTCTGCTTATGGGGGGACATCTAAGGAATATTTCGCCGTATAACTCCCAATAACAGCGGCATCCTTTGCGACGAAAAGTTTGATGATATGCGCCATGGGCAAAGTGACTTTTTTTTCCCCCCCCCCCTGTATTTCTCGTATGATCCAGAAGTGAAGAAGTTTTTCGGGAATTGAACGTAGCAAGAGAGTTTTGCTCATTCTCGATGATCCAGAAGTAAAGAAGTTTTTCGAGAATTGAACGTACAAGAGAGTTTTGCTATTAATTGAGAGCAAACAGATTGAATTTTCCACGCCTTCCTAGCACATCTTTCAGTGTCACATGTGAATGTGGTTAGCATGACCTTTGAAAGTAGAAGGTGCACGATCATTGAAATTTCAATGCACCACCTCAAAACAGAGGCAATGCGCCATATTCTAAGGGGAATAAGGCGAATTCTGGATAGGAATACCAAGTGGTTTTCAAAACTGCTTGAAGTTTTACAAGCACAGTTTTGAGAAAAGTTGTGCCCGTTTCAAGGGTAGAACTCACACAAACAATAACAAGTGATCTTTCGCCGTATATACCGCACTGCGAGCTATAGAATAAAGAGTACGTGCGTCTCCCGACTAACCCTCAAATCAGGAGACAGCGCGGTCTTGCTGGGTAACGTCTCTGTGTGGTAGCGGGATTTCCGCGTAAACGGTGGAACCCTGGGTGAGTTTTGAAATTTATTTTCTTATGTTTCTCGGTGGGAGGTCCTGACGGAATGTCGGAACCGCTAGAGGGATAAGGCGCTTGGTGGATTAGAAAGTCTAACCTTGAACCGCATTTAGGCCTCAGAAGACGACGATTTTGTCGAAACGTTAGGCCGAACTAATAAATGTTCCACCTATAAACCTCGTACGGCACAAACAAAAAACACAAATATTTACTTATTTGTTTTGTTATTTATTTTATTTAATTTATAATTTGTTTGTTTTATTCCGTGTTCGGTCCTCCTCGTCTTCTTGAAACCTGGGCACGTTGAAAGTTTTGCTTGATGCTTTTTTGCCACGCAGATCGTCACCATGAAACTTCTTTACTCGGTCGACGTTCCGAACAACCCATCGTATTCTGGACCTTTGCAGGACCACTAGCGCCATGTGACAAACATCAAGCAATACTTCGCTTCTTTGTTAGGGCGATGTCAGACTTTGCGAATCGCGCGATTCGCTACTAGCGATTCGCGCGATTCGCAAAGTCTGACATCGGCCTTAATACGACGCCACTTTGGGATTCAAACTTGATCTTTGTTCAATGACGTCCAATATAATTGTATTTTTTGATTATTTATTTTGTCTATAGATTTTCCATGATCACTTCGTCTAGTTACTGTCATTTGTGGCCACTCTGAACATAGTTGATCACTCCTAAGGTTACATGATTCTGACTGAGAGCAATGATTTCAAAAAGATAACCCTGCTAGGTTTGAAGCCCGTACGAATGACTAGAACCTGAATGACCAAGAATTTTCAGCAAAAAATCGTGAGGGAGAACGCTCTCAAGCGTCCAACAACCATCATCCTCATACCAAACATACCGTAAATTTATTAAATAGAAATTTGAACGATTCTACAGACAAGGACATCGACAATATGCGCTGATCTGATTGTAAAAAAGCCGATAGTTCAGCGTAAAAATTTATCTCGTTGATTGGTGGTCGTAATGTCACGGAAGTTATCACAGTTGATCGCTGTAAGTGCAGATTTCGTTTTCACCG
>MU890662.1:0-10927 GCA_036418205.1 Ostertagia ostertagi
CCCTTCGTTCGACCTCTGTTCCAATTACAAACAATTACTTGAAAGCAATGTTCGGCGCAATGTGGCTCGGGGGGGGGGCAGCCGCCGCGCGCGGCGTTGCGGCAACAGGAAATTCGTGAGCCAGGGGGAATGTAGCCAATTCAGGGGGTTGGGGGTGAGGGCAGTCACTTAGCATGCGTGAGAAGCTGAATGATCCGTAAGAAGCTGGAGGACAAGCCAATTCACATGGGATTTGCGAGTTGACACTGCCTCGCAGAGAGAGCGCAGACATACTGCGTTGCGTGGCGTCGGCGAGTGCCCCTCTTCCCATGGCACCTCGGTTTGTTCTTTTGTTCGAAATGCCCTTTTAGCGTTTTAGAGAACTTCACAGCTCTCGATCGCGGCTGCTCCGTGGACTCATTCTATCCTTTTTGCCTGGTTCGCTCTGTTGATCCTTGAACTTTTAGAAAAAGGGCGAATATAAACGGGACCTCAAGCCTACAGCCGAAGCCACAAACGCTCCCACCCAAACAAAGATTTCGAAAAAGTGTCGGTCAGAGGTCTCGAGCGCAACGAGAAGGAATCTCCGGGCAGCCGGTTGAGCTTACTGTAGTACTTCAGCGTCGAATCAATTAGGCAGTGGGTGTTCACGTCGAGTGCCGCTAGCTTCACGATGCAAACCCAAAAGTAGTCGTGGCTCAACAAATAGCCACGTTTTTCTTCTGTTTTGGGAATGAGGACTTTTTCTAAAACAAAGACAAATCGTGACTTTCTTGGCGAAGGGAATAAGAGGACCAGTGAGATTCGGAGATTTCCGTGTTATTTGGTAATCTGATCTGAACGGATATAGCTTCGGCGAGACACGGTATATTTCACGGTGGACAATGGGCCCGCCAGGCCATCTGCTGCATTGGGCTGCAACGATAGGCACTATCGCAATAGAGGGGTATCCTTAAGAACTAAAAGAACTAAAAGAACTAGAAGGGCAGGAACCTCGGGAGAAAATGGAAACACTCACGCGCCTTGAAGTTTTCACCCGTCCTAGGGCAATTCTCATTTTTAACAAATAGGAGACGTTTTACGCGGTTTTTCGTTGCCACCACAATGCCCCTGCAATGCCATAGCGCCCAATTATACTCTAGTCGGATCGAGCATCATGTCGCACAACTGAGTGTGGGGTACAAACGTAATGCCATGCGATCACAGCGACCAACGATCAGATGAGTCGGACGATCATACAATCGATACATATCTACCCCACACTCGGTTATGCGATCGAACAGTCGGTCCGACTATACTATAACTGGAGCCTGAGCCCTTTTGCGAACCTTTCAGACAAGACCCGTGAAATGCATGATGATTTGGGTGCTAACTTAGTTGGGGGGGGGGGGACGGGCGGCGCGGCGCTTTGCTCGCCTGGCGAATTTGCGTACTTCGGGAAATCCGTGAGCCAGGGGGACTGTAGGCAGTCTAGGGGGTGGGGGTGAGGTCAGTCACTTGACATGGGGCGGTATTCAATCCTTCCCCCAGGGGGATATCCCCCTCCTCTGATTCAATCCTCTGGGGGGACAAAAAAGGGGTTGCGTCATAGGACCTAGCATACCTCTGTGTTTCTACCTGCCAGACAGTTAGAGCAGCGCTACTACCCTCCACTGATGAAGCACTCTTTCCCCTGAGGGGTCGCGCTGCTCTAACTGTCTGGCAGGTAGAAACACAGAGGTATGCTAGGTCCTATGACGCAACCCTTTTTTGTCCCCCCAGAGGATTGAATCAGAGTAGGGGGATATATCCCCCTGGGGGAAGGATTGAATACCGCCCATGGTGGCAGATGGTGTGTTCGAATTCACACTATCTCGCTCGAGAGAGCGCCAGGCGAGCAAAGCGCCGCGCCGCCGCGTGGTCCCCTCCCAACTAAGTTAGCACCATGACTTGTTCCAGCTGTTTTGGAGACGAACAGTGAAAGCCAAGAATTTAACTAAGGAATCCTTCCCTTGAAAAAGCAGCATTGAGTAGAATTTGGAGAGTACTGTCAAATACAAGCAATGCTTAGGCCATCCCGTTGTGCACTGACTCCATCGATCAATTCGCATCTAATCCATATCATGCGGATTCCGCAACTTTGTACTTTCGCTGACTATAGGCAATGCTTGCGCGCGGTTCGCGCATGAACTCGCGCGGGCTCGAAATTGAGAGAGGGTGGGGGTTTGCTTGATTGTGTAAATTATGAACCGTCTTTACATAGCTTGTGGATATCACACTGCCGCGCGAGTCCAATGGATCCGTGGTCCGACGAAGAGATCTACGACTGGCTTAGACGATTTTCATTGTCTCTCGAGCAAGCGGCTCAAACCGGAGTCGACACTACGAAAGAGGAAATTGTCAAGGTTCGGAGCTTTTGTTTTTTGAGAATCAGTGATAGGAATTTTTTGAACAGCTGTGATGTAACAATTTTCCAGTTGCTCACATCCCTGGCTGCCTTTAACATAGCTATCCAACAAGGTGGTATTTGTCGGCGTCTTCATCGCACGCTGAGATTGGCACAGGATTTGTTGGACGCCGCTCTTTCTCAACATATGAAAAATGCACAGGTTTTTTTCGTTGGTTCCTTCGTCATCCCTTTTCGTCGCAGCTTCGGTTTTGAAGATTTCACGACACGAATTTTCAACCCAGCTCTCAATTTGAGAGCGATCATTGACGATTCGTCCCTTCGTCATCTCTTCCGCGCTAATAAAATTAGAATGCCTTGATTAAAAATATTTAGTGGTCATCATCCCCACCCATTGTACCAAATTAAGGCACATGAAGTGGTTACCTTCAACAGCACTCATGCTCTGTCGTGAATAGATTCTGACAGATACTCACAAAATCTTTGTTATAGAACCTTTCGAATTCGCTCTCGACAGCGAAGAGCGAAGAGGTCTCCGAAATGATGACAAATGACAGGTCTCCCTCCGATTTTTCTCCCACTTCAGAGAACAGTGATAGAAGGTAACTCTACTGCTTTATCCTACTGGTCAGGGCGCCGATTCTCTGCTGACGATAAATTGTTACTAGATTTTCTAGCTCTTCTTCACCACTGATCGTACCATCGCAATCGAATCCAAAAGACGAGTTGGATTCGTTTTCGAATAGCCGTAGGTATGTCTTCGCTCCTGCTAAAGTCATGTCTTTCAGTTTTGTTGTGGCCTTTGAAATTGTATGGCTTTATCTCAGGCAGGCGATTGAGTCTACCATCGTGACCAAGCTGGACGAACTCCCTAAACTTAGTGATATCATTGGTCTTGATGAGGTGCGTTTTTTGGCTTGATCTGGACTTTTCGTTTGATCTTCTTCTGTCTTTTTGGGCTCCTTGTAAAATGTTTTGAACTGCGAGATCGACTTGATAGCGATTCTGTTTAGGCTAAAACCGCTCTTTTTGAAGCGTTGGTTGATCCTATTACAGTACCTGAGTGGGTTGTCATCAGATTTGAAGCCATGGAAGGCTGTTCTGTTATACGGACCACCGGGAACCGGTAAGCAATAATATTTGGTCTTTATGATGAGAATTTGTTATAGGTGACACTCAAGCTAAATTTTCTATTATTCATTGTTTTGGGCTCCTTTCAAACCGCTGCAACTTAGAGAATTGATCCCGAAAGAGTAAGAGCGTGAAAAGCTGCTCCGGAAACTTTCATGGCTACAGCACGCTTCGTGAGATTATTGCTTTCTTTATCCGGAACCCTCTACACGTTTTTCTTCCCAAACCTATCTGCTGGTACTAACTTATATTGGTTGGAAACGTACTGAGGGAACGGTCCAGTGTAGGTCTTAAATAAACTAAACAATACCTGGAATGATTGGGGCGATTTCATAGATGCGCTATTGGTGACGTATTTTACAAGAATGCTGCGCCAGTGACATTCTCGACCCTGTATTTTAATCTTATGTGAGCTTCAAAAGTGATGAGGGATGAAAGTTTGCTCGATTTTTCCAATATTCTTCAGGTCGCGACTACAGAATGTGTATCGAGCAGGCTGTAACCAGCAGTTGACAGCAAAAGAATGTGTCGGGTGGCGCTGAGAGGGAGAGCACAGTGGTGAGCAAGTCATGTCTCATTGCAGGGAGCCTTCACTTTTTTATGTCAATATTGACATGTATATCAAAGTTAATTAGTTAAAAAAAAACTATTTTTGACAATACGAGATCTTCGCCTCATGATGCTTTACTTCTTTCTTACAACTGCAATATGCCACCTCTTTCTCTATTCTTCTATGAGAGGCTCCGTGTCTTTTATCCTATAGTATTTCATTGCTTGCTGCTTAGTTTTTCTCACTTACTTTTCAAATTTACCTTTGTACGTCTTGATGAGGTCTGAGCAATGTGCATAGCATAGAACTTGATTGTACTACAACAGTTAACCATGAACACGGCATGAACAGTTCTGTCGGCATTTAAAAAATGGATCTATGGAACAAGGACATAAGTTCTTGGCGTTTCAAGTCGCAAAATGTGACTGCTCGTGGTATATGGGAGATTGGCATTCACTACGTTTTTCCAACACATAGATTTCTGTCACGAATACGTCGCTTCTTCTCGTTACCCTATCGTTGTCGGATCCTCAAGCTGTATCATCACGTATGCGAATACCCTTGATCAGCTAGTATCATTCAGGCAAATCGGCGCTTGCACAGGCCATTGTACGTGAAATTAATTCACAACTCTATCAGGTGCGTTAAATCTACTGCCATGTTGTATTTTTCCAATATTCAGGAAATTCAAATTTCTGTGCCAGGTATCATCGTCGGATCTTATATCCACATGGAGTGGTCAGTCAGAGCGCCTAATACGCGAACTTTTTGATCATGCTGTTGCCCTCAAGAAAAGTAAGCCCACCTTACGTTTTCGTGGAGATTTTGTGAGCTTGTTTTTGCAATCTGGTACTGTAACATTGAGATGTGCTAAAGATGGAAATTCACTCAGCTCTCTTCCATTGTGATGGGACTGTTGGGAGGGGGGGAAAGGCTTTATAATGTTGGTATACTCTTAATTTCATACGTCGTTCCAGCAGCAGTCATTTTCATCGATGAAGTAGATAGCCTGTGCCGAACAAGATCTTCTTCTGAGGATGACGCAAACCGCCGTGTTAAGGTGGGTGAAGGTTGCATGAAGCCTTCTGCTGTTACGGTTAGGTTTACTTCACTTTATAGTGCATCTTATTTTTCAGATTAATGTACAATAAAACCCTGTGTTGTTTTCAGACAGAATTACTTGTCCAAATCCAACGACTCCAATCCACTTCGAAGGTTGTGTTGGTGTGTGCGACCAATTGCCCGTGGGATCTCGACCCCGCTTTCATGAGAAGGTTTGATGCATGCTTCTGAATAGAAAAGCTGTCTGGTCATAGTCTTTTCTGACTGACCCGTGACGAAGGTTCTCCGTGGTGTCGAAACTAAACAAGAGTCACACGATGATTAACATAATATATCGTTAGGCTGAGACTGATGATAGTTTGATAAACTGTGCTACTCGGCGCTCTTATCGGACGCTAATTGCTCTAATTGTGCAAAGTTGTCATTAATTGGATTATTCGTCTAACCTACAGTGCTTTTTTCCCCATATTTCATTGAAAATGCTGGTTTTAGGTTCGAGAAAAAGATATACGTTGGCCTCCAGACTATGCTTCTCGATCTGGCCATGCTAAAAAGCCGTCTTTTGGTATGTTGCAAAAATGTTTCTTATTTCATAGCTCTTTCCCAACATTCATGACTTGATAAATTCTCAACGGTAACTCTTAGACGGCTTTGGTATTGCGCGAAGTTGCTGCTATGGCGAGCTGCCTAATCCGCACTTGACAACTTTTTACGCGCCTTTCTTAGGCTGGTGTCAGAGTCCGCGATCCGTCGCAGGTTCGCTGATTCGCGCGATTTGCGCGATTTGCGCGATTCACGCGACGGGTCACGGAAATCACAAGTGCCCGATCAATACTGCAAGGTGTTCTCCAATCCTGCCGCCACTTCTGCTTGATAGTGATGGCTGAATGACGACTGCTCATGATTCCACTTGTTTCATATTCAGTGTTTCAAATGTTCACACACTTGCAATTTTTGCGATCCGTCGCTGAATCGCGCAAATCGCGAAAATCAGCGAAACCTGCGACGGATCGCGGACTCTGCAGCCTTTCCGGATTCTTACAGCCATTGACGACTTCGTTCCAGTAGCTCTGAGGCAGCTGTAGTCAAAACGGCCCTCTTCAGTCGGAAGTCGTGTGTGAACTTCTAGTGCCTTTCACAAATTCCTTTGTAACATGTCTCCATGCTTTTGCAATGCGGCACTAGTGGCCGCCGTTTTGCTTGATGCTAACTCTAGTCGATTGAGACGTCAACACCCACAGTATCGTCTAAGGCTCTCGCGTCATCACAATCTGGGTTAAGATGGCGCTAACTGTTTTAGGTTAAAAAGGTGATCAAAATATATTGGCTGGAAGTTCAAATTAGCACGCGAAGAGCTCATGGGACAGCGTTACCGCTAATTAAGGTGGAGGAAACGATGGTAGCGAGCGGTGCCCAACTCTAAGGTGAAACGCATAGTGGGGAATTTTGGCAAATTTTACATTTTCCACGCCTTCGCATTTCACTATCCTCATTGTCTCCAAATATGGAGCCCATCCTTAGCCGTATTCATCCGGTCGAGTTCACATGTATGCTCGCTCGTATGGCTTGCACATAGAACATAAAACGACTGCCGACGACTCTTAGCTGTACTCTATTGTGTTCTAGTAGTTTCGACGCAGATATTATTCAGATAGCTATGCTGACCTCATGAACAAGGAAAACCTTCGAAAAAGGGATAATCCGCGGTCAATTTTTATCCAATGAATTTTACTTACATCTTATTACTCTTCGTGTATTTCCGGCAGTTTTTGTTCGAAATGATCAAAACAGTGTTTGGTTCACAGCATCAGTTCCATGGCGTTTTATAGCATACTACGATGGATTCGAGTGTATCGTTCGAACGGATAGCGGAAGCTACAAATGGATTTAGTGGAGACGACATCCGACGCTTTGCGACAGAATTAGCCTATGCTCAATTCCGATATTACAAGGTATTCAGTTAGCAGAGCTCACCTATTTCGACATCATATCATTTCATTAGCTCAGCTAGGAATATTTCAGTTAAGCTGCCTTCAGCTTCAAGCCAATGCGAGGACCCGACAAGCTTTATCTTACCATGACGTGGAAACGGTGCTTGTCGAACTTTTCAAAATCCGTAGAGGAGCACCAAATCACACGCTTTTTGCAGTACAAAAACAAGTGAAGGTTCTCTTTTTATGATTTTTACAGAGCTTACAGAAAACATTAGCTTACAAAAACGAAAACGTGGTGGACTATTATATTAATTTGCGTCAAAAAACGCCCCTGTCGAGCGTAGCAGCTCAGAATCTCCACCTCTCACGTCTTGACCATCTCATATTTCCACTTCTCAGTCACCAAAAAAAATTTATAGTATGACATTGAGTAGGTGCACATATGAAAGAAAGCGATAAAGCGCTCCGTGTTGACCAACCTCTTAAGTTGCATTATGCATTTATTTATTCAGAATTGTAGTAGTGAGTGAAGACGATCTGACCTTTATAATGACCTGCAGGGGCAAGTCGGTGTACAAGTCTGTGTCATACTCTCAGACAAATCTGGTATTAATTAGTTGCACGCTCAACTGTCCGTTGGGTAATTTCACTAACGAGAGGGATCGTATTTGTGATTTTCAGGAAGGGATGGGGGTCGTATGGAGCCGTTTGAAGAGGTTCGCATTTCCCAAGTGTTTACCAACGTCCAGCTTACCTTGACTGGATGAACGAAGTGATGAAAGGCGCGCTTGGCCTGGACAGGATCCAAGATTTGGTCCCAGGAGCGAGTGTGTGATAACAGCGCCACCTTCCCTACATTGCATTTTCACATAGAAGTAGGGTCATTATCCTACTCTTACATAGACCTATACGTGTCGAGGGTAATTCAAGTTCCCTCAGTAATTTTTAGCAGCTGAACGTGCAGATGAGAAAAGATTGACAGTATCTACTATGGCGAAACGTTGCCTGAGTATTATAAAATACAAACATGCTGTTCATTCAAAAGGTAAGTAAAGGTCAATTTCACCTACCTCTAAATGAACAGTATTTGTGCGGTATAAGAAATGAATAGGTGCCCTTTCTAGATAGTCCTGAGTTCAGTGGCAACCTACTAGCACCACCCGTGTGTATAAAGGTGTCACCAACAAGGAAAGGCTTCTAGGTCGCCATGGCCATTCAAGAAGAGATGTATACTATAGATGTGCCTTCGAACGCTGATCTCAAATCTACCTTCCAAATCTGCTAAACGATTCTCTGAACGGAGTTATGAAGCAAAACAGCGCAACGGTAGTGGTCGGGACTCACAGTCAAAACGTCGTAGGATCGGTCCCTTGTTTGTTTTGCTTTTTTGGAATTACAGCGACTTTTAGCAGCCTTCTAAGCTGTATTGCAAAAAAGGAAAAACAGTGGACACAGCAGGAGTCGATCCTACGACGCCTTGAGCGAAAGTCCCCACCGCTACTGCTTGCCTTACAACTCCGTTCAGAGAATCGTTTTGTAGATTTTAATTATAAACTTGAGATCAGCCTTTTGACGGAACACCTAATCGTACTTCTTGAAGGGCGGCATCGGATCCTTTCCTTTTAAAGCGCAGCCAGAGTGTGTAATCAATTATTAGAATTCGTGAATGCTTTTAGAAGTTACAGCTTTCATATTGTACGTCTTCTCTGTGAAGTGTTGAGGGATGCCATAATTCCTCAATCAATTTCACCGTAGTTAAGTTGTGTTTCGATGGCCATTACATGAAGTTTTCAATGAATGCTTGTCTAGCCGGAGGGTTGATGTCAGCCGCCACGTAAATAGAAAAGGCTCTCATTGGAATGGATTCGCGTCAGTCACGAGTTAGCGATGCATTTCACGTTTCTCGCTGCTTTCTGCATTCCAAATTTCCATATTAATCAATCCACATTGACTAATCGAACAGGTGCTTTTGCTGCTATTTTTGTTCCGATTGCCACAGCCTACGCCGTGGGCCACAATCTTCCCAAAGAATCTCACAAAAGAAGTCTCCATTCCGGAGTCTGCTATTCTGTATTGTTACCAACTTTTTCTGAATCGGACTGGCGTCAGCAGTATTTGACTTTTTTGTGCACTCCTCGTTAAGAATTTCTACCCGAAGATCGAGCAGTATTCGTTGGACATGGGGAAATTACATCTTGCCTTTGGAAGTCTCCTCCCTTTCCTCCATTTCCCTTTTGCTATGCCACATTCATGTGCCGCTTGAAATGCCAAGTGTATTTTTGGTAGCTCATTATCGGCTGTTTTGCGTAGTTTGAGTGGAAGCGTCATGGAGGAGCGGATAACTGCGGCTGCAAGAATCCTCTTTCATGAGCGAATAAGCAGCGATAGATGTTGGCTGGATTAGCTTATTTTTCCCCCGCATGAAATTGCAACTATGGGTTATCAGGGAACGAACTGCTGAGGGTATGTGTATCGCTGCTACCCAAATTGAATCTGGAGAGATAGGTATTCTTTACTTGCTTTCCTGTTGGTCTTTTCTATACGCGATTATTCGTTGGTGAGAATACCGGCGCGTCCACAGTATTATGTCTCTATTCGGTTCCGGAATAGCTTCAATCGAAGGTGTTTCGAGGGGGGGCGGTGTGTCCTTCTCCTATTTGGTTGTTTGGTGGCAGGGTCGCATAGTCAACCGTGCGTTGTCGCAGATTTCGAAAATTACGACCCTCTTTATAGGTCTCGGATATGACTACCCCCCCCACCCACCTACCAAGTCACCAGCATGCGCTTCTATATGTATGTTGTGAGACCAGTCGACACAGCCAGCTCCGCCCATTTCTCCTCCAAATCGCCCTTCGAGGGAAGGGGGGGGGGCTCTCAAACACGATCCCTTTCAACTTCCAAAAATACACCCACTTTTCTTTCACATTTTGACCTTCATCAACCCAGAATACGATCCCCTTTCCAGAGGACCCCTTCGTTGAGAACTGCGCAACGCACGGCTGACCATGGTTCGAAGAGGAGTTTCACCGAAATTGGTCTCCATTTTTGTCATCGAATCTTCGTTTTGGAGCAGGTGGATGGGCTGTATCATTTCTGTTGGATTGAACAATTATCTAATTGGCATAAATTCCAAGTGTTTAGAGCATGTCACGTTATTTTTTTTGGTTTTAGCATACAATTTCTTAGGCCCTATTTGCCTAGGCATCCCCTCGAACAAATGCATGTAGTGTACTTTGTTTCAAGGGTTAGAGTCGAAGGATCAAATCTGTGGACGACGAAGGCAAATTTCGAGAAGAACCTGCCTCAGTACCGGAAAAGTGGGGCAGTGGATGTGAACAGTGCCGAGTCTTGTTTTCTTCTCCATTTCAATAAGCAAGTGGTTCCAGGCATAGATCCAGGACTAGTCTTTCCAGATATACACCAATATTCGGGCAAAAATACACTTTACATGTTTTTTTTCGTTCTAAGTGGATAAGTGCATTATTGTACCTCCGTACGTGTAAATACACTTGCGCAGCAAGTGATTCAGGTGTCGTTCTTCACTCTCCGCCGTCCTTACTCAAGCGCGCGCTTCTTTGCCGTGTCTGCATCTCTAGCGGTTCTTAATTTTAGCGAAGGTGTTAAATTAATTGCCCCGCAGTTTTTGAGCGCACTCCACCGAGACTTAACCATAAATCCCGTTGATTTTATATATTTCTATTCTTTCTATATTCCTAAATGACGAAACTGAACCTTGGTAAGGTTTATCTAAGGGGAATACATCGGAGTTCAAGCAACAGTTCAGCAACAAGCAAAACACACAGGATCATGGGTGCTACGTGAAAAACGTCGTCCTATAGATAGTAAACGAAAACGTGTCAGGGTCGACCGTCCGTTCAAAACATT
>MU890665.1:0-12031 GCA_036418205.1 Ostertagia ostertagi
GAGGACCACCAGTTTTACCAACTAAGCTGACATTGAACTATGTAAATAGTCGAAAGATGAAAGGAGTAATTAACCATGTATGTTACTGTAGCCAAGTGAATGAGCTTTTCACATCCAATCGATAATTTGAAGGTAGGTGTTACAGTGAAGCGGAGGTGGAAGAAAGGAAAACAGATCCACGATGAGGCGCATTCTGCTGCGAAGGGTGCGCCCGTAGTGTCTCAAAGGGACCTTGCCCGCGCCGTTGAATTCTATTCGCACCTGTGCACGCCCACCGATTTTGCCGCTACCTCAGCTGCTGGCCCCCGCCGTCAACTCGTGATTTTAGCAGAGAGGCAGAGCTTTCACGTTGATGGCTTCAACACCGATGCGACTTGTCCAACGCAGAAATCCGCGGGGCAACTCGTCAGGCCGTTTCTCTTGATTTTTCTTCTCCGCTACTGTACATCTAACAAGGATAGGCTCTCAGGTCGCCATGGCCATTCAGGAAGGAAGAAGAGATGTATACCGTACAGCTAAAAGGCTTTCAATAGCCTATTTAGCCTGATTCCTGAAGAACGCAAGACAGTAACGCGATCAGGGGCCGATCCTACGACGTTTTGACTGCAAATCCCGACCACTGCCGTTGCGCTGTTTTGCTTCATAACTCCCTTCAGAGAATCGTTTAGCAGATTTGGAAGGTAGATTTGAGATCAGCGTTCAAAGGCACATCTAGCGGTATACATCTCTTCTTGAATGGCCATGGCGACCTGAGAGCCTTTCCTTGTATGTAGCTCTACTGTCATTCCCAGTGGGCGACCAATTTATCGTACCATTTTTCAAACAATCGACAACAGTTCGTTGTGAGCGCATCACGTCATCCTTTTCATACTTTGGCAGAATAATAATTACCCTCCGAGAATTCCGTTACTTCTGATTGGTGCGCTATTTTGCGACCCCATGAGCACATGGGCAAATGTGAATTCAGAACAGAAAAATGCCAAATGAATTCGGTGAAACGAGGCCCTTCGTGTGAGAATGTGAAACTCATGCGCATGGCGCTGTCACCAATATGTTGATCAACTACATGGCTTGTAATCCTCTTTAGCCTGTGCTCCGTTTCACTTTTTCAAATCGATTCTTAAACAAAGAGGACTGGAGTGCGGGCTAAAGAAGATTACGAGAGATTATGTAGCTGATCAAATCATTGATTGGAAACGTGTAATGATCGCCTAAACCAGCAAGTGAGCAATCGTACGCAGTCGTCAGGAACATCACTTCAAGAATAAGTTAAACCCGAAAGATAATATATGGAGATGTAGAATGAGAAATCATTCCGACCGATGAGAACCAAAACCAGATTCACCTATGAAGCAATCAAGGACAGGCCGTCCTTGTGAGGTGTACCAGCGAGCTGGGGTCGTAAAACTTTAGGAAAATAAGTACCTCGCGGTTGACCCTGTTTCCAACCATCCCCTTCAGGATAGGTAGAGGGTGACTTATTCCCATTCTAAAAGCGCTGTGTGCCGAGTAACTACATTATGAATTAGGCACAACAAATCAAAGCGCTGATCCAATCACTTGATGAATTTTTACCAGGGCAGCTGAGCAACCTCTGGATTCAATTCCATGAACTGTCATTGTAGGAGGCGAAATAAGGGTTCCAGCCAAATCCCTCAGCGTGCGAATGTTCATTTCACCAATACGTCGTTGACGTCATCCAGAACAGGCAATCGCCCCCCACCCACTGCAGTCACTCAACTTCAGGCTCGGAGACAATGACTGGGAACAGTAATTTTTTAATTCTTGTTATAGTCTAGTTTCGAGTTAGTAAAAGTAATTTTTGACAGCATATATTAGACGAATAATGCTGAGACACTTCACGCATGACAATTGGCAAACCCACGGTCACGCTTGTTTAAAAATGTAAAAGTTCGTCTATTATTATATGTTCGAACAACTAATGCGGGTTTCGGATGCATGCATAAACTTGACTATTTTTTACATCTTACACCATTCTTTCGAGAGATCTGCACTAAAAGCCCGTTTTTAAATAAAAACCAAAATCACCCGTTGTAAGTCTTATTTCTAATCTTCTTTCCCTTCCATTTAGTTGAATTCAGTTCGAACTGTTTTATTTTAAGGGTTTTTTATAAACTGGACAGTTGGGTCAGAAAGCGGATTTTTCAAATTTTTCTTCGATGTGCTAAAATCTTGACTTTGCTCTAAACCTGTCCGAAATAACAACTGAAGATGGCGGCCAAACCGAGCAAACAATAAAAAAGCGGCAGCACAGCCTTGACTCCAAAATCTGGTACCGAAGAAACCCTTAGTAAAGATAAGGAGTCATGAGCGCGCTCTGGCTGTGACGATGCCTTCTAAAAGAGTTCCGCAATAAACAATTCCGGACCAAAACTGAGCATATCGCAAGACTAGACAAAAGTAGACTATATTGTTGAAAAATATAAGTGGTTCTAAGATAAACTGGGAGCTGAAAAGCTGAACAGCTTGCTACCGCATTGCTGACGAAACGCAACAAACCACGAGAATCGTTCCCCCACATTTTCACCATAGCCAAAAAAATACTAGTATTCGGATTTGCATTACCACTTACTGACTGAAATAGAACCTCTTCACGATGGCAAGAAGCCATCTCTCTAAGAGTTACACCTCAATGAATCTCTAAAAACTACTCTAAGATGAAATTGTAGAAGATTTGGGTTGAGCTGAACATTCAGCGGTCTTCCACGGGACTGATACAACCAGCTCTTGGAAACCAGGTGAAGTTAACACAACACCAATGTCTCTCCAGCATACCGATGAGATGCTCTAGAAACATCAGTTCGTCAACCGAGAGAAGTAAACAAAGCCTCCTTCATGGTGGCGCTCAGCCACACGTCCCATAAACGACCTCGCAAGTATTGAACAAACTGGCGTACGAAGCTTCGATCCACACGTCTACTCATTGGACCTCTCCCTCACCAATACCCCTTTTCCAACCATCTCGACAACTTCTTGAGTAAGAAATGCTTCAATGTTCAAACTGATGTGAAAATGACGCTCGACGATATCATCGCCTCCAGAAGCGCTGATTTTATGTGGAAGGACATTTGAGTATGCATCTTGTTAAGAAAAATTAGTGCTTTCCAATAGTTTTTGTTACGACTAAAAATGTTGAATTTGAGTGGAATATGCCTCTTTGAAAATAGAGGTCAAAAACCTGCATTACTTTCCGAACAACCTAATATTATGAGTATTTTGCCGAGATGAACGGATTTATTAAGTTCCCGTGAATAAGGGAAAAATGCTGAAACATGGGATTGCGATTTTGCAAGCGCGATCGCCTCGGCTCGAATACGTGGAATAAGTTTCGAAACAACAAAATGACATCTCTACTGATTAATGAATGAAAAACGAAAAAATAAGGCAAGAATAGGTGCAGCCAGGCACCTGGAGAAGATCTAGAAGACCACTGTTTCCTTTGAATGTACCCAGTTATTAAATCTTCCCTACTGCCTTCTATGCGTACTAATTCCCTTTTAAGTTGTCGAAAGGAGAAACTCAATGTGCTGTTTGTAAAGCCATGAACAAGTGATTTACAGCTGAAATGTTGTGATACGGAAGCCTATTTCATCTAAGCTCGTGGTAAAAGTTTGGACCAATCTAAACTTATTCACCTCCTCGCTAGCCATGCGTTCCATTTTCGATTCGTAATCCGGAGCAACGGTTTCGTGCCAGTTGGAGGAGCGGTGGGCGGCATGTACATCAGCACATAACTGAAGCAAGCTAATGAAAGCATTGAGGAGGTTAGAATAGGTGATTAAAGTACGACGCTAAGTTACGTGCTAACCTCATCGTAGGATTTCCCATATTTTGCGCCCTTTCCTTTAGAATCGCCCCACACAGTGGAGTTGTAAATTCGGTCACCCACGATCGGATAACCTATAAAGAGGTTGTTCTAAAAGTATCAAATGATGGGATATCACCCAAAACCCATCCCAAAAATACTGAATAAAACTCACCCAAAAATTGGGCATGTACACGAATTGGTGGGGGCGACCAGTTGTTATACTAACGGAAAGTACGGAATGCTTTCCGTCAGACCACAGCTTTTTGAAGCGACTGTGAGCTACCTTGCCGTCAGGTCGAACGCATTGAATGCCCATACTGATGACCAGCACATCGATTGGCTCATTGCACTCAATCTCTTCACTGAATAGGGTATGTAATATTCATAAAGGCTTTGCTTAATATCTGGATACGACTTCACAAATGAACATAAGCATCTTCTGCTTCCGAACCCAGATGCACGTCGAGCTGGGTGAACGATGGCCTTCACAAAACTAAAAGATTTCGGACCGCTATAACCCGTTTACTGCGCACTCTCAATCGAATTGAGGCCTAGATTTATGATCGAATTCGTAACATGACGAGGATTTGGCTAGAAGTTGCTCCCGGGTATTTCAACCCGTAGAACACGAATATCACATCGGTTAAGCGCGACAACGCTTGGCGCCCGCGCCACAGGCGCCGGCGTTATCACAACAGTTTTCCGCGGGTGCCCGCAGCGCAGGCTTCAGGCTCACTTGCAACGAGCTAATGTGATATTCATATTCTACGGGTCGAAGTACCTCTGAAGAAAAGTTACCAGCGAATTTCGTGGATCCGCGAATTCTGGCGCCTCTTGGCGCCGGCGCTTCTGGCGCGAGCGTCAGGCGCTCTAGCGGCGAACGAATGTGATATTTGTGTTCTACGGGTCGAACTACCCCTGAGGCTAAGTTTGCGAATCGCAGTCATGGACAAAGTCGAACAAAACCCGGCTCAGCTCTCAAGGATCGGGGCAGTAAAGAGTAAATAGTGCCAAACTTTCTGCCAATTAGCCTGATTAGCCGGCTGCAGTTGTATTCTATTAGTTGCCAGGAATTACAGTTATCATTTACCACTTATCAACTATCACCATGAACCACTAGTAACCACATTTACTTTGAGGCCGCGTCACCTGTGGTGGGTGGCTTACATATGATGCGCGTTTGGTTTTTGGAACCTAGGAAAGTTACATATCATACAATATCGCGGTGGTGGCTTCGATAAAAAGAGCTAATCAAAGTCATATCTCGAGGACCAAGTTGCTATGATTACTTTGCCGAAAATGAAGGAAGAGGTGCGAAATGGACAGATAATGAAAAAAAAGAAAAAGAAACCATCAAAAACCGAAATAGGGAGCTTTTCTTCGCCGGGTAGTAGAGGGTGTCGAGAGGCAGACAGCAAAAAAGATACTCAACGCCGCGGAAAAAGCGAAAAGAATTGGTGACGAGAACATGAATAAGAGGAGCGCAGATATGGTCTGTGACCTCGACTCGTGACCGGAGTCCCGGGTGCTGCATGAAAACTCTATGCAACCAGCACAGTATTTGTAATGTGAGAATCGCTCCGTACAGAGGTCGCAATTGTAGGAAGAGAAGACCCTTCCTCCGCAAGTTTACATTTTGTTCTCTATATCGTAACAGTGCGTTTCGGACGTCTGGATCGCCAGAATCGTTCCGGGACTCAACCCCACGTTTCTTTCGCAGTTCTCCTTTGATTCTCGCAATCGACAGGTATAAAATTCTTTTCCAAAATCATCCCACTTTTCCAAGATCGAAGACCGCTAATAATACCTCACTGTTACACTACCTGGCCGCTGTGAAATCTACAAAACTCACTCAGGAAATTCGCCCTCCACCATGCAGACGTACTCCTTTGACCAGTCGCCCTCCTTCAACGTCTTCTTGAACTGCAATCGAGAGAAGTTGCTTTTTTTCGATATTTTAAAGCATACCGAGACAATAACACTTCAGTACCTCACTGTCAGTCTCATAATTCTTTGCAAACATCAGCACACCAGAAGTGGCCCGGTCCAACCGATGCAACACTAAACAACGTATTAGCGATGCATTTGCAAAACAATACGGTGGGAATGGGTGAAATAAGGCTTACCTCTAAGCCCGTGTCGGTCATGGTTGTATCGGAGCTGCCCTAATACCGTGTGAATAGCATATTGTCCGCATGCGTGTACCGGCAACGATGGGGGTTTATTGATAACCAGTAAATCGTCCGTGTCCGCGATGACAGTAATCGGTAAGTCGAGCACCGAAATAAAGCAACATGAGAGCAGTTATAATAATTCTTGGAAGAACCACGGCAGTTAATGGAATTTAAATTGATCGCATAATTCGTCTGTTAGCATATTTATTTACTATATCCCCAGGTTCCTTATGAAATTTCTGATCATCGTGGAATTTTTGATTAGTGCACTCGAAAAACTGCTTTTATAAGATGTTTCCACTAGTGAGAATGTGAAAGAACCCCGAACATGCCACCTGCGTGCTCCCCCGCCTTGGCTCCCCATGACCACCCGTAATCGAAAGGCAACTCTAGATGTTGTTATCGAAAGGGCCATCACGACCCTCCCCGCTTTAATAGTCAGTTGCTCTTATGTCTATCTCCTCATCTCAAACACCTAAGGTGATCGGCAGGAGTCCCGCCGGGACCTAGAGCCGCGACTCTTCATGTGTGAACTATACTATAACAATGAACTAAATATAATTATGAACTTCATGTGTAACCGCAGAACGTCGAGCCCAAGGCGATGATTATCGGTGAGTTAATCTGCCACTGCCTTCAAAATATTAATTTGAATAAGTTCTTTCAATCGTCCTTGAAAAATAAAACTTGACATCGATAAGTGTTTTTGCCTACAAGAAAACACTGGATTTATTCACAACATTCTGTATGGAACTGTGCAACACTGTTGCCTTTCTATTTCCATGGGTGGAGTGGTAGGACCAATTTGAGGAATGAAGGAAACCAAGGGATGTGAAGTTCTATGCAAGGGAATAGAACACATTGGCAAGCTTCAACGTTTAGAAAACTCGAGGCTAGGGCACGCGCCAGTTCCGTGGGTTTTCCTTTGAGTGTCAGAGAACGCTAAGGAGTCTCACAGGTTCACAGCGAAGTATTATTATTGAAAAATATAGAATCAAAAATTTCTCCAAAAAGGAGAGTTCATCATTATTAGGGCGCGCTCTTGTGGGAATCCTCACATCCTTTTCGTTTTCCAGAAATGTTTTCGCAAATTCTGCCCACATCATGGCTGGGAGCTGCCTTCCCTTGAAATATCATTTCTTCTTTTGCAACGGACCCTAAAAATGAAGGGTAGCAAACATCAGAAAGTTAAGCACCGTTGCCCTAGGCTCATATTCTGGAGAATAGCCCTCTGCGAACCCTTAGAGCTCTCCCCAAGCTTTCATGTTTCTATGAGTAGTACTAGTGGTGAAAATGTAGTTCAGGGGGGGGCACCCTATCTAATCGAAGTGGAGCTGCGGAAAGACATATCTAATCAAAGTAGAGTTGCGGGAAGGCACTCATATCTTATCATATCTTTCACTGAGATCGTGGCCTATGATCACTTGTTACAATGATCACTTATTACCCTTGTCGCTGCTACTTGCTATTCTTCACTTTCACCAAAACTTCTTCCGATTGCCGTGCAAGCCCTCGAAGAAAGGGCCGCTCAGGTATCCGATTCGTACGGAATCTCGGGTTGGTAGCCCTATCTAATCATACGCTCAGAGCCTGTGCTCTGAATGTTGATTAGATGTCACTTTGATTAGACATTATGAGTGGCCCCCTCAAACTACATTTTCACCGTACTGAAGCTCGAACACGACGAAGATACCTTGTTTACATTAGTGCCCTATGCAACAATATTCAAAATCTTAGAGCAAGAAAGCTCAAGTGTTAGATTTTTCAGGCAGAAAGTTCGGCGATTGCCATCTATAAGTAAGTTTCATCATGCTATTGGCAATTGGGTTATTTCCCTAGTCTATAGGGGTCCGAGCTAGGACCAAAACAGCCAATTTCTGTTGACTCTTGGCAATCCCGCTTCCGGAATGAAGCCTCACCGAAATGCATAGTTCTAAAATAAATGAGGAAAATTTAACCTTATGGAAGCGCTGTTTGTTATGAGGATGTTGCAAAGCCGAGCTTGAATTTCATTAGTACTCGATCCTTTTTGAACTTGTTTGACGCGACTTTACACTTTTTTGACGGAGCACTGGAAGCTTTTCTGAAGATCCCTTCCCTTCAATTCACACTCCTTCATTCACTTGAAATCCGCTTTCCCCAAGGCCGCAGAGCTTTTTGCAGAATTTCTTCGTCGGCCCCTCTATGCGCTTCAACTGCATAACAACTTCCTTTCTTCTAAAATCTAGCCAGCAATTAAAGTCGATAAGGACTTGAAATGCGAGGGTACAACATACTTAATACATTCGATTTTATGTTATTTGGCAGCTTGCTTGCTTTCTGTTCGTGTTGTCTTATGAGTTCAAGGTAGTGTGCTCTACTTGAACTTGATATGCACGTCGGAATTGATCTTTGTTGCCATACTACAAGAAAAAGAACTGTCGAGTAATAGAGGAGAGTACTAATCAAGTAGTTATTTGCTAAAGCAACCACAATTTTTCCCGTCCATCACGTTCTTATCGTAAAATAAGGTCTCAATGAAAAAAGGTCTCGCGATGATCGCCCACTTTCCACACTGCTCACAAGTGATTCCTCTTGGATCACCAAATTTGAAAACAGCATCTATCATCTTAATTTGTTGTTTTGTCGATCGTGTGTTAATTTTAATGTGCACGCACATAAAGTTCGAAAGCATCACGCAGTTTCCCAGACAGGCAGATGGCCACACTCAATCCTCTTATGACTACGAAACCCTCAATGATGATGGTTATGACGATGCGGTCCACCTCTTTGATAGCTGTTTTTAGGAGTTTCATACATTATACATTAAAGTAAAGGATAAAAAGGATAAAGCATTTGCCGTTGATCAATCCCTTTTGGGATGCGGCACGCATTCTACTTCCACATTCGTAGTGGCGTTTGAATGCGATGTGGCCTATACAATGACTTGCGGGGGCCAGCCGATGTACAAGTCAGTGTTTTTATCCTCCCAGACAAGTCTGGTCCCGGAGGGATGGAAGGCTTGGTTGGCCCGGGCGACTCACGACCCAGGATTTGATCCCCGGACCGCTCGCGTGGTAAGCGTGCCACTTGCCACTACACCACTTCCGCCCATAAAGTAGTGCATATCTCCATAAAAGTCTCTGTTTCCCTATGAAGGTCAACACTAAAACGTAAATAATGAGCAAGAGTGAGAAAAAAAAACGAACTGGATGTTCATGACGATGACCCCAATGATGTATAGAGTCGCCATTCTTCAGCACATAGTTCACATCCAACATCTGCTTTTCATTTACATAAAATCGTCCAAGTTTACACGCCACCATCTGGAAAGTAAATTTTCTGCAACAAGTGCCAATGAGAAATTTTTCACGAGTTTCCAGCATAACATGCTTCGCCAGTAAACGCTCAAAGACGTGAACGGAGAAACGAAAGGGAACTAAGCAGAGGTTCACGACGTGTGGTTTACGACGCTTATGAGTGCTCGTTTTGTGAGCAAAGCACTCAGCTCTCATTAAGCCTGCCAGCAGCCAGCATGGTCCTTCCTGAGCATCTCAACACTTCCCGCCCATGTTTGCTCTCTGTACCTCTCACAATCCTCTTGCACTGCTCCATTGTACACTTCAACTCGTTCACAAAGACGCCTTCATGAAAACTCTGAAAATTCTCAACAACCTCACAGCTAAAGCTACCACTTGAAAATGTCCAACCTTCCAGAATTCGAAGATACTGACCTTCACTCTTTAACCCTTCTCCTGCATAATGTCTCCTTCTAAGCTTCTCATGAAACTCCTTCCTAGAACTCTTTCTTTACTCTCGCCGCAGCTTCTCTACGATAGACTTATGGCTACAGTGATTGCGGTCGTTTGAAAATAATGTATATTTATTTACTCATTTGTTCGCACATAAGGTGCGCTCGAATATGTGGTAGATAGTAGGCAACTGACATCAACGCATTTCTTTGTGCGAGAGGTTTCATTTCACGTAAAATTAAGCCAATACATTAACCTCACATTGAGTCAAATTTAGAATTCTGTGTCGTTTTATAATATTTCAGAACTTTACAATTTCCTGAGCTTTTCTATTCTTTTGGTGAAATTATGAGAAGCAATGCAATCTTATTCAATTTATTGCGGAGTGCACTCGATTTCACAGGATTTGGAAAGCTGATTGGTATATTCGGTTCGAAAGCTGTTTCGTGAGCGCACCACAATCACAGGTTCAGCCACTAATGGCAACGCTAGTACTGAATAACGACTTATGGACAAATTAAAAGTTTAGATGAAGAGAAAGGATCAAGCCCAGCACACCCAGAGAAAACAAATTCCATTTTCCCCAAAATCATGAGTGCCCGAAAAATACAAAAATACTGCCCGCGTTTTCTAAACTCTTCATGTCACTTTAATGCAACGTTTGCCGCAATTCGCCGATCGAAGATCAATAGAGCCTTATCGTTCTGCAATTGCTGTCGAAGGCGAAATTGGCAGGAAGCAAGTGCAAGCGCTCTTCCCTATTCACAATGCTATTTCCCTCGTATCTTTTTGAATGAGAATAAGAGCTGTCTTCAATATGTTCGGATTGAGCCAATCAGGTCTAAAGTGTCAACGCTTCATTTTTTCCCAATTTTTCGCATGAGCAGATCAAATTGCGATTTCATTTTTCCATGTGAACGAGCTCATGAACATTTTGTCAAATAATATTTCCTTTTTATTTTTTTAAGTGCTAACTCGCTTTCCGAGCTTTCGAGAGACAATTTTCCTAAGCTGATCGGTCAGGTAGAAAAGATATAACATATAAAGGCCTCAGCTCTTATGAAGAGTATGTTTCACAACCAATCTGTCGAACACCCTTCCAAATAATGGATCCTTTTCGAATCAGAATTGCTTGCACAGGACACTTCGCAGGTCCGCCAATGTGGCTAAAAGACAGTGTGGAAATACAGTCACTCCATAAAGTGGTGTGCGAGCCCCGAGACCAGCCTTCCGAGCTTAATAGAGAGCATGACAGGCAGATGGAATACACTCTCAGGGTCCATACGATTTTGATTGGATGCCTAATGCATCGCGCATCTAGAGTGGGTTGAATGCCATATTTTCTGTTTTTTTTTATACAGACCATAACTGACACATAATAATAGTAGCTGGTTCATGAAAGCCCAAAAATACCATCGTTCGAGGCAGCAGCACCGCCTAATTTTAACACATTGACGACATTGAGACGCGGTTGCGCGTCTCACCCTTGTCATCCCTTTTTCTAGCGTATGCGGGCTTTTTCCCAATTTGTTTGTCTCTCTTCTATGGATTACAACATAACATTAACTGTAAACGACATGGGTCACGGTATGTCAAATATGCTCCAGTTTAGCAGAAGTTTTCAAGCTCAGCGAAATTGGCAGCTCGGTTCATTCCTCGTTTTCATCCTATTCTCATGAACATGTCAATAAAAAGGGGTAGTGAAACACAATCACATCGGAAAGAGCTTTTGGCATCCACTACAGATAAAATGACTAAAATTTCCTTTTTCATTACCATTACATGTTCTTTAATCGGAACTTCGTCACTATATACTCTATTACCTTCTACGCATTGACTGTTACTGAGATGTTTTTGTACCACTGGTGCTTTAAAAAGTTATCAATAAAAATTCACGGATCCGAGGTGCGGCGGTCGCACTCGCAAAATCGGCCCGGTCCCACACGGCCAAAAAAGCCAAAACGCGCGCTGTCGTCAATGTGTTAACAAGGTGGAATGCAAGCAATGGGAACGGTCGTTCTCACTGCACTCACTGATTTGTCGGTCTTATTCTATTCCTCTTCAAGAACTAACTCTCTTTTGATCGGAGAATCAAAACCTGCTGCGCAATTGTAGTTCGCCCTGAAGTCATTTCTCAATCCAAGGGCTTGAATAAGTTTTGAAGCCTATCTATCTGAATCTGGCAGGTTTTCCTGCAAGAGACGTCAATTTCACGGACAGCCCGAGTCCTCTCGTAAAATTAATTTTCGGTGGATTTCAAATCGCACAAACATCAAAACGCTAACCAACAGATATGA
>MU890666.1:0-12971 GCA_036418205.1 Ostertagia ostertagi
CTCAATCTCTTCACTGAATAGGGTATGTAATATTCATAAAGGCTTTGCTTAATATCTGGATACGACTTCACAAATGAACATATGCATCCTCTGCTTCCGAAAACCAGATGCACGCCGAGTGCTGACCATACATCACAGGTGACGATGGCCTTCACAAGATATAAATTTTTGGCACTATTTACCCTTTACTGCCCCACTCCTCAAGAACTGAGCCGGATTTTGATCGAAATTCGTCCATGACTGTGGATTTGGCTAGAAAGTTGTAGGGGTATTTCGACCCGTAGAACACGAATATCACACCGGTTTAGCGCGAAACGCTTGGCGCCCGCGCCACAGGCGCCGGCGCTATCACAACAGTTTTGCGCGGGCGCCCGTAGCGCAGGCTACAGGCTCACTCGCAACGAACTAATGTGATATTCATGTTCTACGGGTCAAAATACCTCTGAAGGACAAGTTTCCAGCGAATTTGGTGATCCGAGATGTTCTGGCGCCTTTTGGCGCCGGCGCTTCTGGCGCGAGCGCCAGGCGTTCTAGCGGTAAACGAATGTGATATTCGTGTTCTACGGGTCGAATTACCCCTGAAGGCAAGTTTCTAGCCAAATCCACAGTCATGGACAAATTTCGATAAAAACCCGGCTCAGTTCTCGAGGAGTGGGGCAGTAAAGGGTAAATAGTGCCAAACTTTCTGCCAATGAATGATTAGCCGGTTGCAGTTGTATTCTATCAGTTGTCACTAATTACAACTATCATTTACCAAAAATCAGCTATCACTATGAACCACTACTAACCAGATTTACTTGAGGCCGTCGTCACTTGTGGTGTGTGGTCTGCACTGACGCGCGTTTGGTTTTTGGAACCTAGGAAGTTACATATCATACAATATCGCGGCGGTGGCTTTCGATAAAAAGAGCTAATCAAAGTCATATCCGAGGACCAAGTTGCTATGATTACTTTGCCGAAAATGAAGGAAGAGGTGCGAAATGGACAGATAATGAAAAAAAACCATCAAAAACCGAAATTGGGAGCTTTTCTTCGCCGGGTAGTAGAAGGTGTCGAAGAGCAGACAGCAAAAAGATACTCAACGCCGCGGAAAGCGAAAAGAATTGGTGACGAGAACATGAATAAGAGGAGCGCAGATATGGTCTTGACTCGGAACTCGGACCGGCGAGTCCGGTGCTGCAATGAAACTATAGTAAACCATACAACAGTGAGATATTATGTGTGAGAATCGCTCCCTACAGAGTCGCAATGTAGGAAGAATACCCTTCGCGATTTCTGTTTTGTCCTATAGGGGGGCCAAAAAAAAGACATTTTGCCTATGTCGGACTTCGGCTCTTTTTTCTTCGCAGAGATTGCTGTCGTTGACGGGAGTTCCTCAGCAGAGTATTCCCTAAGTGTTCCTCTATTAGTGTACGCAGGCTCTCCTTCACTGCCCTCACCGTCTTCAGAAATATGACGTCATCTGTCACCGTCGTCAGGCTCAAGGAGGTCTACCGTAAGAGCTTCAGCCTGAAGCTCTTACGCAATTTCGTGAATCGATTTAATGTTGGATAGTTTTCTAGAGGCATTAGCTACCACTGTGCAAATCCCCTCGGAACTAGCTTTCCAGTAAGGGTCGTTATGGTACACGATCCTTCGAAGACCCCATTGAGATCGACCAGTGCACCCATGTTTCCAGGGCTAATTCTTCTGATGCCGTCCACGTACGTGGCCACTATGAAGATTTTCTTATAGAATGGAATGCACTCTTTAATAATAAGTTGGAACCGTTCGGTCTGAGTTGAGTAAAATGTGCTTAAATCCATCTGGAAGTGGAGGCAAAATGTCTTTTTTTTGGCCCCCCCTGTATATGCAAAGTGCGTCTTCGGACGTCTGGTCGCAAAACGTCTGGATCGCCAGAATCGTTCCGGGACTCAAACCCGACGTTTCTTTCGCAGTTCTCCTTTGATTCTCGCAATCGACATGTATAAAATTCTTTTCCAAGATCGAAGACCGCTAATAATACCTCACTGTTACACTACCTGGCCGCTGTGAAATCTACAAAACTCACTCAGGAAATTCGCCCTCCACCATGCAGACGTACTCCTTTGACCAGTCGCCCTCCTTCAACGTCTTCTTGAACTGCAATCGAGAGAAGTTGCTTTTTCCGATTTTAAAGCATACTGAGACAATAACACTTCAGTACCTCACTGTCAGTCTCATAATTCTTTGCAAACATCAGCACACCAGAAGTGGCCCGGTCCAACCGATGCAACACTAGAAACGTTATTATCGATGCATTTGCAAAACAATACGGTGGGAATGGGTGAAATAAGGCTTACCTCTAAGCCCGTGTCGGTCATGGTTGTATCGGAGCTGCCCTAATACCGTGTGAATAGCATATTGTCCGCATGCGTGTACCGGCAACGATGGAGGTTTATTGATAACCAGTAAATCGTCCGTGTCCGCGATGACAGTAATCGGTAAGTCGAGCACCGAAATAAAGCAACATGAGAGCAGTTATAATAATTCTTGGAAGAACCACGGCAGTTAATGGAATTTAAATTGATCGCATCATTCGTCTGTTAGCACATCCCTAGGTTCCTTATGAAATTTCTGATCATCGTGGAATTTCTGACCAGTGCACTCGAAAAACTGCGGCACTAGTAACGAAGCTTTTATAAGAAGATGTTTCGACTAGCGAGAATGTGAGAGAACCCCGAACATGCCACCTGTGTGCTCCCCGCCTTGGCTCCCCATGACCACCCGTAATCGAAAGGCAACTCTAGATGTTGTTATCGAAAGAGGCCATCACGACCCTCCCCGCTTTAATAGTCAGTTGCTCTTATGTCTATCTCCTCATCTCAAACACCTAAGGTGATCGGCAGGAGTCCCGCCTGGACCCGGACCTTCGTGTGGATGAACTAATCGCGGAACGTCGGGCCCAAGGCGATGATCATCGGTGAGTTAATCTGCCACTGACTTCAAAATACTCCATTTGAATAAGAAGTTCTTTTAATCGTCCTTGAAAAATAAAACTTGACATCGATAAGTGTTTTTGCCTACAAGAAAACACTGGATTTATTCACAACATTCTGTATGGAACTGTGCAACACTGTTGCCTTTCTATTTCCATGGGTGGAGTGGTGGTAGGATCAATTTGAGGAATGAAGGAATCCAAGGGGTATGAAGTTCTATGCAAGGGAATAGAACACATTGGTAAGCTTCGACGCTTAGCAAACTCGAGGCTAGGGCACGCGCCAGTTCCGTGGGTTTCCTTTGAGTGTCAGAGAACGCTAAGGAGTCTCACAGGTTCACAGCGAAGTATTATTATTGAAAAATATAGAATCAAAAATTTCTCCAAAAAGGAGAGTTCATCATTATTAGGGCGCGCTCTTGTGGGAATCCTCACATCCTTTTCGTTTTCCAGAAATGTTTTCGCAAATTCTGCACACATCTGAGCTGCATTCCCTTGAAATATCATTTTTCTTTCTTGAAGCGACCCTAAAAATAAAAAGGGTAGCAAACATCAGAAAGTTAACCATCGTTGCCTTAAGCTCATATTCTGGAGGATACCCGTCTGTGAACCCTTATTAGAGCTCTCCCCAAGCTATATTTTCATGAATCTATGAGTAGTACTAGAGGTGAAAATGTAGTTCGGGGGGGCACCCTATCTAATCGAAGTGGAGCTGCGGAAAGACATATCTAATCAAAGTAGAGTTGCGGGAAGGCACTCATATCTTATCATATCTTTCACTGAGACCGTGGCCTACGACCACTTGTTACCCTTGTCGCTGCTAACTTGCTATTCTTCACTTTCACCAAAACTTCATCCGATTGCCGTGCAAGCCCTCGAAGAAAGGGCCGCTCAGGTATCCGATTTTGTACGGAATCTCGGGTTGGTAGCCCTATCTAATCATACGCTCAGAGCCTGTGCTCTGAATGTTGATTAGATGTCACTTTGATTAGACATTATGAGTGGCCCCCTCAAACTACATTTTCACCGTACTGAAGCTCGAACACGACGAAGATACCTTGTTTACATTAGTGCCCTATGCAACAATATTCATTTTTCAGGCAAAAAGTTGGCGATTGCATCTATAAGTAAGTTATCATATGCTTTGACAATTGGTCATTCCCTTGTCTATCGGAGTCAGCCAGAACCAAAACGCCATTCTGCTGACTCCTTCATTCCGCTTTCCGAATGGAGCTCCCATCTGAGCAAAATGTATAATTTAAATGAAGATGAGGCAAATTAACCGTTATGGAGTACTGCTTAACGAGGATTGTTGCCAAGGAGCTCAATTTCATTAGTATTCGATCCTTTGCTTACACTTTTTTGACGGGAGCACTGGAAGCTTTTCTAAAGATCCCCTTCCCTTCAATCACACTCTTCATTCACTTGAAATCCGCTTTCCCCAAGGCCGCAGAGCTTTTTGCAGAATTTCTTCGTCGGCCTCTCTATGCGCTTCAACTGCATAACACACTTCCTTTCTTCTAAAATCTAGCAAAATTAAGTTGATAAGGACTTGAAATGCAGGTACGACATTACTTAATACCATTCTGTTATTGGTAGCGCGAGAGCGTCACCCCCAGAAGTTGCTTGCTTTCTGTTCGTGTTGTCTTATGAGTTCAAGGTATAGTGTGCTCTACTTGAACTTGATATGCACGTCGGAATTGATCTTTGTTGCAGTACAACAAAAAAGGGAACCTGTCGAGAGCGAGAGTACTAATCCAGTAGAGTTATTTGCTAAAGCAACCACAATTTTTCCCGTCCATCACGTTCTTATCGTAAAATAAGGTCTCAATGAAAAAAGGTCTCGCGATGATCGCCCACTTTCCACACTGCTCACAAGTGATTTCCTCTTGAATCACCAAATTTGAAAACAGCATCTATCATGTTAATTTGTTGTTTTTGTCGTGTGTTAATTTAATGTGCACGCACATAAAATTCGAAAAGCATCACGCAGTTTCCGACAGGCAGATGGCCACACTCAATCCTCTTATGACTACGAAACCCTCAATGATGATGGTTATGACGATGCGGTCCACCTCCGTCTTTGATAGCTTTTTTAGGGTTTCTACATCTAATCATTGAGAAGTAAAGCATAAAAAAGGATAAAGCATTTGCCGTTGATCAATCCCTTTTGGGATGCGGCACGCATTCTACTTCCATTTGTACATTCGTAGTGGCGTTTGAATGCGATGTGGCCTATACAATGACTTGCGGGGGCCAGCCGATGTACAAGTCAGTGTTTTTTCCTCCCAGACAAGTCTGACCCCGGAGGGATGGAAGGCTTGGTTGGCCCGGGCGACTACAGGATTTGAACCCGCCGTCGCCAGTGGTTAAGCGGTCCTATGCCGGCTACACCATGGCGTCCATCAAGTAGTGGCAATCCATAAAAGTCTCACCTATGAAGTCAACACAAACGTAATAATGAGCAAAGAGTGCAGAATAAAAAAAACAACTAGGATGTTCATGACGATGACCCCAATGATGGATAGAGTCGCCATTCCTCAGCACATAGTTCACATCCAACATCTGCTTTTCATTTACATAAAATCGTCCAAGTTTACACGCCACCATCTGGAAAGTAAATTTTCTGCAACAAGTGCCAATGAGAAATTTTTCACGAGTTTCCAGCATAACACGCTTCGCCAGTAAACGCTCAAAGACGTGAACGGAGAAACGAAAGGGAACTAAGCAGAGGTTCACGACGTGTGGTTTACGACGCTTATGAGTGCTCGTTTTGTGAGCAAAGCACTCAGCTCTCATTAAGCCTGCCAGCAGCCAGCATGGTCTTTCCTGAGCATCTCAACACTTCCCGCCCATGTTTGCTCTCTTACTTCACAATCCCTTGCACTGCTCTTGTACACAATTCAACTCGTTCAAAAAGACGTTTTCATGAACTATGAATTTCAAAACTCGACAGCGAAAATGTCCAACATTCAGAATTCGAAATACTCAACTCCTGTCTTACCTTCTCCTGACTGCTTGTCTCCTCTAGCTTCTCATAGAACCTCATTCCTAAAACTTTTTCTTATAACTCTCCGCGTTTGCTTCTCATAGATAGACTTATGGCTAAGGAATTGCGGTATCCGTAGTGAACATAGAAATGTATCTATTATTTACTCATTTGTTCGGCGACATAAGGTGCGCTCGAATATGTGGTAGATAGTAGACAACTGAGCATCACACGTCGTTTCGCGAGCATTTCTTTGGCGAGGTTTCATTTCACACGTAAGAATTTAACAATCATTAACTACTCACATAAGAGTCAAATTTAGAATTCTGTGTCGTTTTATAATATTTCAGAACTATACGATTTCGTGAGCTTTTCTACTCTTTTGGTGAAATTATGAGAAGCAATGACCTCTTTCGATTACTTCATTGAACGTGACTCGAGTTCCACCAGGAATTTGGAAAAAGTATTGCGTATATGGTTCGCGAAAGCATGTTCGTGGCGCAATCACAGGTTTAGCCACAGTAATGGCTACGCTAGTACTGAATAACGACTCATGGACAAATAAAAAGTTCAGATGAAGGAAGGATCAAGCCCAATGCGCTCAGAGGAAGCAAATTCAATATTCTCCCTAGAATCATAAGTGCTGAAAAATCACAGAATACGACCCGCGTTTTCTCGACTGCTCAGTCACTCTTAACGCAAGCGTTTGCCGCAATTCGCGATCGATAAGATCAATAGAGCTAATCGTTCTAAACAATTACTGGTTAGAGTGGGGATTTGGAGAAAACAAGGCGAGCGCTTCTCTTATTCACATGCTATTTCCTCGTATCTTTGAAGAGAATAAGAGCTGCTTCATATGTTGGATTGAGGCAATCAACTTCGTATAGCATACATTATCATTTTTTTTCCCAATTTTTCGCATGAGCAGATCAAATTGCGATTTCATTTTTCCATGTGAACGAGCTCATGAACATTTTGTCAAATAATATTTCCTTTTTATTTTTTTAAGTGCTAACTCGCTTTCCGAGCTTTCAAGAGACAATTTTCCTAAGCTGATCGGTCAGGTAGAAGAGATATTCATATAAAGCCTCAGCTTTTAGACGAGTATGTTTCGCAAGAATCTGTGCGAACCTTCAGATAAGGAATCCTTTTAATCGAACTGCACTATGCACTACGCCAATTTCGACAGGTGGCCCAATGAGGAAAAGACAGTGGGTGGAATACACTACTTCAAGTGCTTGTACGGCCATGACCAAGATCTCCGAAGCTAATTGAGAGCACGAAAAGCAGAAGGAATATACTCTTAGGGTCCATACGATTTTGATTGGATGCCTAATGCATCGCGCATCTAGAGTGGGTTGAATGCCATATTTACTGTTTTTTTTATACAGACCATAACTGACACATAATAATAGTAGCTGGTACATGAAAGCAAATACCATCGTTCGAATGCAGCAGCATCGCCTAATTTTAACACATTGACGAATTGAGACGCGGCTGCGCGTCTCACCTTGTCATCCCTTTTTCTAGGCATGCGCTTTTTTCCCAATTTGTTTGTCTCTCTTCTATGGATTACAACATAACATTAACTGTAAACGACATGGGTCACGGTATGGTCAAATATGCTCCAGTTTAGCAGAAGTTTTTCAAGCGCAGCGGAATTGGCAGCTCGGTTCATTCCTCGTTTTCTCCTATTCTCATGACATGCCAAAAAGGGGTAGTGAAACACAATCACATCAAAAGAGCTTTTGGCATCCACTACAGATAAAATGACTAAAATTTCCTTTTTCATTACCATTACATGTTCTTTAATCGGAACTTCGTCACTATATACTCTATTACCTTCTACGCATTGACTGTTACTGAGATGTTTTTGTACCACTGGTGCTTTGAAAGTTATCATTCACATTTACGGGTGCGAGTGCGGGCTAGTCAGTGTTCGAAAATCGCCCCTGCTCCATCGTGGCAGAAAAGCCGAAACGCGTGCTGTCGTCAATGTGTTAACAAGGTGGAATGCAAGCAATGGGAACGGTCGTTCTCACTGCACTCACTGATTTGTCGGTCTTATTCTATTCCTCTTCAAGAACTAACTCTCTTTTGATCGGAGAATCAAAACCTGCTGCGCAATTGTAGTTCGCCCTAAAGTCATTTCTCAATCCAAGGGCTTGAATAAGTTTTGAAGCCTATCTATCTGAATCTGGCAGGTTTTCCTGCAAGAGACGTCAATTTCACGGACAGCCAGAGTTCTCTCGTGAAATTAATTTTCGGTGGATTTCAAATCGCAAAACATCAAAACGTCGCAAAAGCCTTCAAAAGTCTAAGGAACGCGAAAGACGATGGTAAAAATTTTGGTCTACATGTTCAGACTCTACCCGTCTACTCTTGGTTCTAAAATGTTGTAAGAATAAATGATAGAAAAAAGAAATTCAGGTCTACTCCACGTAACCAACAGGAACACAATTATGCGTGTCTTTTAAGGTCATTACGCAGCATATTGCTCTCCTTTCTTTCACAGTCCTCCCCCCCCCCCCAAACGATAGATAACGTCCTCTTTAAAGAAAATGAAAGACGAAATCGGAGAGAGAGAGAGAGCAGAATCTATCGAAAAATAAGGATACCAGGTAAAAAGACTGAAAATTTTGGTGCCCTCTCAAATTCCGAATTTTTCGCCCCTCTTGATGTCCGGCCAGGTCAATTTATTGTTGCACGCGATTCGCGAGTTTTTTTAAACGTATATTTGACTTAAAAATGATGAATGCAACATCAATCCTTACGTTTCGCCGAGGAATCCCCTTCCCAAGTGCTTTAAGAAATCTCTCTGAAACTCGTGATTCTGCTCAAGTCATATTTTCACTGGCTTGAGACCAATCTTTATAGAAAGAACGAAGATAACAAAAAAATTGCACTTGTTTTGTAAAAAAATCGAAAAACGTAAGGGCTGCTAAGCCTTCGAAAGACCGTCCGACATCTGTCACAAATGCTGGCGACGGGAATGCTTCCACTTGGTTCTTGGAGTGCCGTCACTAGAAACTTTTGGCCTTTTGACTTATTGCATTAACATCTCACACTTCTACTGCATCCTATTCTATCGATCGATTTGTCTCCACTCTCCAAAATCGCACACTTTAACCCGATTCTTTCATTGCGTCGTCTGATATGTAGGCGCCCAAGGCGGATTTCTTTCTGTGCCCCGCCTTTGGCTCCGTGCCACTTACCCTCGCCTTCAAATGACCAGAAATTGTGCAATTGCAGAAATTGACGTGGCATTGGCACACGTGGCTAAATTCTCGATGAAAAGGTGACATCACGTGTGCTCAAAGATGTTCTTGAATCGATGCCACGTTAATGCCACGTCAATTTCTGCAATTGCACAATTTCTGGTCATTTGAAGGCGAGGGTTACGCAATTGTCATAAAGTGGAATCGTTGTAAGTTTTCGGAAACCGAATCTTCATGCGTGAAACTTTGTGAGCTGTTTCCACTGTTCACAACTGATACCAGTCATGTCAAGGAAGAATGCAAGAATTTTCCGCGAAGGATTCCTTTAACTCTATCAGTAGAACCACTTTATTTTCTAGGAGAAAAAAATCCGAAAACTCTAAAAAAACTTTTTGTTTGCAATGCAGTCCTTCATAAGTCAAATGCCAAGCATTTGCGAGTGGATATCCGCCGTCAGATTATATGCTCCAGGGTCACCTATGTTGTAAAGTAGTACGGGGGGGGGGGGGTCTTTACTTTCCTGGGGGGGGGGGGTAGGGTCGCGGCGCTGCGCCGGGGGCTTGCTTCGTGTTAGAAGGGCATGTGAAGAGTGGGAGGTGCAGGAGAAAATTTCTGTTTCGGCGGGTGTATATCCCCCGCCAATTCTCACGTCCCCGATAACTCCTGGTGACAAACCGAAATTACCGATGGCTATGCATTGCATGTAAATTCCACGCTCATCAAGTATGCCGGACGCGTATGCTGTTCTCGGGGCCACATCTCGCACAATGGCCCAACCCTTCTGGCAGAACTCACTTCACTTCCCTCTTTAGCGCGGTTTCTGCGACTAGCAATTGCGTTTTTTTTATTATCAGTAAAGTTTCTATTCAATTATTCGTGAGGAACTTTCGCTTCATATCCGTACAGAGTGATACTAGGAATTGTGTGATTGGAAACTATGCCATTACGATGCGTACGATCTGGGATCAAATATTGGGCTCTAGGTGACAATTTTCTGTCCACCGATGTCGTAATTGATACACAAACGTTGACCTTGTACAGTGGCTGGCAGCGCAAGTCTTTGAGGCTGGTCTAAGCAAGTAGTTTGTATCTGCTATTTACGAATCACTTACACGATTTGAAGTGGTGAGAATACGTGTACAGGCGAAGTACTGTCTATCCTGAATGCTTCTCTTGATCCCTTGAAGACACACACTCAGACGAATTGCTAACCGTTCCATTTAGTCATATGGATAGCAGTAGAGAACATACATTGTGGCACTGCGTGCATTGTGATACGCGAGTGCGTGAGGGCTTTGTAAACTAAAGCAGCTGCAATTTTTTTCTATACCAGGCTGTTGTTTAGCTTGTTGTCTGTGCGCTCTCTCGCCTCATACTCTCCTCTCCGCGCTTAGTCTCTCATTCCCTTAGCACAGCCGATTAGGAAGGTGAGTGAGCCCTTAACCTAAGCGTTTTCGACGGATTCTTTTCCTTTTTTCTTCACTGCCGGCCCATTTCGCACCAATACATTCGCATTCGTGTGCAAGAAAGTCACAGTTTGATCCTGGGGCATGCCTTGGAAGCCACAAACCCAAATGAAATCGTGTCGAAGAATCTGTTCTGTGGGTGGAAGCCCACGAGTATCGCAGATGTGCCATTGCCGCGTTGCAGAAGTGCGCGACAATGACGCTAGGGCCTAACGCAAGTGATCTGATGGCGAATAATGTGAATTTACGGACGAGATACTTCGTAAAAATAAGATAACAGATAGGTAGATAGACATGGTAACTTCATCGCAATGTTGCGATTGCGTTCAGAAAACTCGTCTAGCCACGCCCTTTTGTCGGCATCATTATCAATCGCTGTTACCCCACCAATATACAGTCGATACCTCGAAGTCAGATTAGGCGTGGCTATGGATTTGACGTGGCCGTTGCCGCACTTGATAGAAGCCGTGTGGATAGGCTGTTTCTAACATACTCCGTTGGATATCAGCAAAGCATGCTGGAAGCAGCTTATCCGCGCAACTTCCATCAAGTGCGGCGGCCGCCACGTCAAACCCATAGACACGCCTAATCTGACTTCGAGATGTGAAGTATAAACAGGGGTGTAGCTCTTAAGAGAATGGTTAGCTATAATTGCGACTGTATGCGTGGATGGGTACTATTCCCCGACCTTGTCGGTGTGATACACCAGCGCCATTCCCCCGATGTACGACCCAGCTACGAGCTTACGACTGCTCCGGTTGCAACTCGTTAAAAACGTGAACACTGAATAACGATACCAGTATATCAGGTTTCATTCTTGGGAAAACGTTGCAAAACAATCTTGGGCGCTCATGTCCTTGGAGAGGGAGAAAGACATTTTCACACATATAATCCAAGACATTCGATTCAAAAGAAGTAACTTTTACCTGCATGTGGCAGCGCGGCGCTCATTCAGCGAGAAAGGGTCTAAGCTTGAGCCTTGGAACAGGTTATCAGCTAGTGAGTTTGCAGTGGGATCTTGCATATTTTGATTTTTGCAGAAGTACTTCTCATATAGTTCAAAATTAGTTCCACCCCGTTTTAGAACTAATTGTAAGCACAGGAGAGGGATGGACTCCGTGAGAGTAACCAATTTTCATTTGCTCGGCGTTTCCGCTAGGCATTCAGATTTCTGATTTCTTCTGGGGCTTCTCCTGGCCCAAAGAAAAATCATTTGGATATTAAAAGATTGAGATGACCCCCAGTCTTCTAGTTTGTGCGTTATGAAACAAACGTCAAGGGTGTCATGATTTTTGGTGTGAGCGCCGCATAAACGGCATTCCAGCAGCTCCTTAATAGATGATGTCTGAGATATGGAGCTTTGCCTGGAATGAATGCAATCTTTGTCGCTCGACCTATTCAAGAGTGAATTGATTGATTGTGAATGCTTTCTCATCAGTGAAAAAGACCGACAGTACAGAAAGACCGCCTCCGCCCACCTCCACTCTCTACTCAGTTCAACTCCCTATTGGAGAGGTGAGCTTCCCCACGATCAGAGCGCTTGTCACTGATGCCTTCTGGCAAGTTCCTGCCAAGAAAGTGCACCTGATCGCTAACACAGGGGAAAACGACGGGTTGAATGTGCTAGAATATGTCACAAGCTTCGCGCGTACTTTCTCAACATTAATCTTGGTAACAACTGAAGCTTCTCTCCACTTTCAGAACAATCGCTGCTAGTTCCTAGTTGAATGATTCTCGCCGTGGTGGTTGTTGCAGGCTTCTTGATTCACTTTGCAGCGCGACACACCAGACGCCTTGATGAAACAGGCGGGTGTTAGTTTTATGAAAAGCTGAACAATCCAAACTGAATAAATCCTAAGTATTGGAAATCAAAGACAACACATCTTATTTAGAAACCAAATACGCAAATGCTACATTCTAAACTCCATCTGTTTAATTTTGAAATTGTATGCGGCACGCTTTGTTACCGAAATTTGGGGTCTGGTACATGTAGACTGTTGACATGGTCAGGATTCCTGTGTCCAAGACTTTTACAAAAGTATTATTACGACTTTGTTTAACCAGTGCTTACCCAGCCTGTTTACAGAGTGGCTGCTGTGTCGCGCACTCTGTCAGCACGCTCAACTTTGATTACGACTGTCTTGCGAACGATTTTTAAAAAGCAGGAACAAGTCCCCTTTCTTTCGACCAGTCCTTTGTGACTGCGTCAGCAACTTTTTAGCTGGCTAACTAAATTAAAAGTCACGGTGGTCCTAACTCGCTTGTGGGCTTCAAAGTACACATTCCTCCCACATTTTGAAAGCAGCAAAAGGGACCTTGGTTTGAGGGGATGCCCAGTTGCT
>MU890671.1:0-10543 GCA_036418205.1 Ostertagia ostertagi
GGACTAAGTGACTAGGGTGTTTTAGCGAGTTTACCTTGATAGCCAGCATCATTCAAACAAAAGTCATGCTTAGACTGATCCCACACATGATTTGATATTCGGCCCAAAACTTGCGTCCTCTCAAAATTAAAGATGGACCCAAAATGGAAGTTGAAGCACTGTCAGCAGTCAGCGGGCGTCCGTTATCATCCGGCCACTTGGGCGGGTCCAGCCACGGCTCCTACGGCGAGGTCTTGTTGAATCTCTCCCGCTACTGGAGCATCTTCCTCAGGAGGACGGACGTCTGGCTCTCTGAGGAGCTTAGCATCGCTTATAATAAGCACATTTTACATTGTTCACCATCAATTTTAATCGTGATCGTGTTATATGCTTTTGTTGAGGGCCCGCCGACTAACCCATCAAATCACGGGTTAAATTTCGTGAAAGTCCATTTCTCTAGGGTAGGGTAGGCATTGGATTCGTCAGTGAGACAGAAGCACTGTTTTCTGCAATGAGTAACCCTTGAGGTCATTTTATGAGAAAAACCCCTTGAACTGGTTACAATAACGAATATAAGTACTATTTTGAACGTGTGGCGCATTTCAGGAAAGGCTCTGTCAACACCGAATGTTTATCCCTCATTTTTTCATGTGAAAGAAGTCCTTCCTGAAAAGCCTATAAACCACTCGTAAAGCTATTCCAAAGCGTTGTTCCTATTTCAGATTAATCTTGTAAATTGTTATGGCTAACCAGAGATGGACTTAGAGATAAATCGCCTTACTGCTTCTACTCTAATATAGAAGGGATATGCTAATTGGTTCGTGTCCAGTGGGCGTCTAATCGTCTTGCAATGCTATTTCCAGGCTGTTGAGCCGTGATCTCAAGCCCCCATTTTGTTTTAGATCATAGCACCACTTTAGTGAATTGAGTCAACCCGGCAAAGCTTCCTGTGCATGTGGCGAGATCAGTAAATCAGCACTCACGCATATTGCTCTACTCTCCTCTTCCCGACCACGAAGTGCACTCGACCAAATGTGGATATTGTGCGTACAGCTGTCCTTAAAGGAAACACGGAGATTGCTATAGAATATTCTCGACGGTACAAGGGGACTATTAACACGTTGACGACAGCGCGCGTTTTGGCTTTTTGGCCGCGTGGGACCAGCGCGATTTTGCGAGCGCAACCGCCTCAGGTCATTCGAGCGTATTTCGAATGGTAAACACATAACAAATGACTGATACAAAATTAGTTCAGTGACTTTCATCGAGTAGAAACTATCCAAGGGTACAGTTGTGGAAATTTGATCGAAAGATGCGAAATACGAATGAAAAAGCAAAATTTGCCAGACTTATCTACAACGGACCTTAAAATCCGTCCTACCTGGATTGCTGCGATCAAACACATATCTTGTTATTCCTCGGCTCCGTATTTAATTTTACCACTCTTTTGAACCTCACACTTATCGAATGAAAAGGGAAACAAAAAATTATCTGAACTGATATATTCAGTAACGTTCAGAAATCTTTTCTAAGTTGAGGCATACGTAACCCTTATTCGAGCCACTATGTTTGTAGCTGTGCTAGGGTCTCTTCTATAGAACAAACACAAGAAACTTTGAAATTGATCACGCGTGCGCGGAAAAAATTGATGTAATGGGTGCAGGACACATACGTCCCGCGCTGTCCGTCATGGCCAGCAAAGTGCGGGACGTATGTGTCCTGCGCTGTCGTCAACGTGTTAACAGCAATTTCATCGCCCCGAGCAAGTGTAGATCTCCGAGCAGAGTAGTCGCAGCACTGTCGTGAATCGGAAGTGCGCGGCAAGCGCGCTAACTATTGGGTGGTCTCATAAATGGTGTCACTTTTTTCATCAAAAAAAAAAATTTTTTCGCTCTAAATCCCATGCTTTTAATCGTGTTATATACCATTCGAAAGAGAATTGTCTGCTCTACAAAATGCTATGTTCCACTTCCACCTTTGTTCCAGGGTTTTCAAATTTTAGGCCTGCGAAATGGGAGGTCCAGCCGACAAAAATTGACCAAACCGACAACTATCTCTAACTTTATCTTCCCTTGGGAGAAATCAATCAATGATGTACCCTCTACTTACATGACCTCTTCTAAACATTACACTATTAGGTTTCCCAACAAGTCGCGTCGTTCCATTTCCAGACCTGGTTTTTCAACCAGAACTCGACGGTCGAGCACCATTACCTGAGATCTAGGTCGAAATTTTTTTACAGCCGAGACATTGAAAAACTAGTAGAATTTAAGAACAAGTCATGACTAAGTTAGGAATGTACGCCCGGTTGATTTTCTCACCTCGTTTCGTTTGATCACCCATTTGTCAGCGACTCCCATTTGCTGCCTGAAATTTGAAAACTCTGAAATAGCGGTGGAAGCGGAACACAGCATTTTGTAGAGCAGACAATTCTCTTTCGAATGATATATAAAACGATGTAAAAGCATGATGATTTAGATGAAAATTTTTTGGTTGAAAAAAAGCGACATCATTTATGAGACAACCTAATATTGATTTGCTTTGGCCGTTGTGACCGCAGCCTTTTTACTGGTTCTCAGCATTGCGTGTTGTCCCTCGCACGCTCTCCTCTTCCTCTGCGTTATGCTTCTTTTCTTGTGAGGTCGTACCACGGTCGACCTCACAAGAAAGAGAGGTTCATGCCTCCAGTGTGTTCCTATGGTTCGCTTTGCTTTTTTTCTCGCTGACGGTTCCCTTCTCAACTCTTGTTACATTTTCGAGCAAACAACACCAACTTTATAGGATCTCGTGCTTTCAAAGGTAGTGAGTGCAATACGTGAAGTGGCTTCCGCAGCAGAAAAGAATATGCACCTGCGGGAAACGACAGCAGCAAGCAAAGCGGGATAGGTCCTTTTTGCGGTGGCAACAGAGCTAGTTGCAACGTATATCGGTTTGAAACCTAAATCCGGTCTGCGTTTCCTCAAAAATGCAGTCCTCCAAGCCATGGTCATTGAATTCCAGTATCATCATGAGCCTTCACTTTTCATTTTGGCAGAGCATCCCGCATCAACCAAGTTACAATTTTGTCGCCTCTCATATTGACTACAAGATTGATGTGTGTCTTGTTGCCCCAGAAAACCGTTGTGTAGGCCAAATCGCATTCAAAATGCAACTGCAATCGGGGTGGAAGTAGGGTGCATGGTGCACACCATCAAATTATTGATCAACGCCGTGAGCTTTATCATTTATGCTTTTTTATACGCTGTACGGTGTGGGTGAACGACAGAAGATGTGCAAAACGTTTTTATTGAACTTTGATCTTCTACATAACGAGGTTCCTCTGGACTTCTTCTTCTCCCTAGCGTTAATTCCGCGCAGTCGCAGGGTCCGCAACGAGGTTCCTCTGGTATGATGAAGATTCATCTCGGGTCAGATATTATGGTTTTGATTTGCAGCCCAAGAGGTGCATGTTAATTTTTCCAGGACAGGTAATCGAGATCCATGTCAAGTAGGATGGAAGACCATGGATTTGATCCCATGGTCGTGTGTCTGGTATGCAGCCCCCATTTGCAGTTGTACCTTTTCGGGTGCGTTTCAGTTTTCCTTGTTAGGTCAGCTCATCTATACTCAAGGCATCACTCATCCGCTAGAAGCAAGCTTAGAACTAAGCCAATTCCATATCATAGGTTCAAGCGTAACTCAATGTGGAAGCATAAGCCTGAACCTAGACCTAAATCAAGCATAGCATAGGCTTAAAGGAGGAATTCACGATTAGAATGAAGGTCGAAGAAAGGGAAACTGACCTAGTTGAGGGACCCACGGACCTCCTGAGGGTGCGAACTGACGCGCAATTCGCATGGAAAAATTTGACCTCGGCGACCTATCATGCCTCAAAGCTGGCGGGTCCGGCGATCTCCGCCCACCGATCATCTGATCACTCGCCGTAGTTCAATACGTGGCGAGTGATTAGATAGCTGAGAGAGCGTAGTGTTGAAGAGGGCACAGCGATGAGAGTCGCATCAATGCTCAAATCAACGGGCAAGGAAGGGGTCCATTTCTCGGGTTCTGGGCCGTTTCTCATGGTTCTTCCTTCTTTCGTGTACCACTCACCATCCCTAGGTTAATTTGAAATGGGTTGCTTTTTCATCGTGAATTCGTCCTTTAAATGGCAGCGCAGCTCTGGTGGTCTGATTTGGAGTAGAAGTGAAGTCTCCTCACCAATTCTGCTCTCTACAAGCGCAACAGTCTAAATAAGGCGTCTTTCGCGCTCAATCTCTTTTTTGGACACACTTGTGGAACATTTATTTTATAACAGAGTTCGCTAATATTATCAAAACGATTTGACCTGCATTTCAAGCTTTTCTGTGGAATGTATTCATTGAAACGAGGGAGATGAACGTCCGAAATTACGTTGATTACGATAATTATGAAGCCAGCTATTCTCGATTATCCTGTGAAAATTTTGTTGTCAACACCAGAAGTAAAACCTCCTCCAAGTAGTGGCGTCATAAACATGTCACATCCATAATACCGTAATCTTTATTTTATGGGTAGGCGGTGGTTGGCACGGCCTGGTACCGCTTTCAGTTTTCTTCTTATCCTTAAGTTTCTTATCCTTGAGTAAGATTATTCTGGGAATTTCATTTGTATTTCTTTTCACTTCTTCCATCTCATTTTCATTATGTATAATAAGTATTACATTCTCCTGTGGAGAATGGCAAAATAGATAAAACGGTATGAGAAAACGCTTTATATGCTGTTTGGAGTCTTCCTCACTGCCATTATAGAAAGTGGATTTCAATAGGTAAGCTGAACCGAGTAAATCGAAAAAATTCGCCCATGTCACGAACCGGGCGGGTGCCGTGTGCACCATCTCAGGATGCAAATCAAAAGCAAATAGGAAGCATAATTTTTAGTTCCCCGACTAAATTTTGTTGCGTAGAAATGAGTTGGACCCAGTAGGTAGTCCAAGAACAGGGTCGGTCCTATCGGTTGGGCTACTTTTCTAAAAAGTTTTTTAGCGCTCCTTTCCCTTATGACATGTTTCATACACCCCCTCTTCCAAAAAACAATTTTCGCTGTCCCTTATTATCCCTCTACGGATCATAATAAGGTGAGTAAGGATCGGTGGTAGAGGGAGGGACGGTCGTATTCATGAGCTAAAGTGAGTGTGTTAGCCTGAAATTTCTCGGCACTCTGTGTACTCTGTTGGCAGCCCTATCACCTCGGACCTTTTTATTGATAAGGACTGGTGACTCAGTGGTGAAATGGGCCTTACACCACGCGCATCAGTTGAAATTATATCTAATATGTGATGTTGAACAAGAGGGCGGGGAAGGGGGCGAAAAAACGAAGAATCATTTTGTTCATGGCTCGAATCAGCGAACCGTTATGAAATTTTATCAGATGTCCCTCCATGAGCAGAAGCAAGCCTTCTTTCCCTGCCCTTACCGTCCATAGAATATGACGTCGTCTGCTACCGCCGTTGGTTTAAAAAGGTCAACCGTAATCGCTCCATTCTGAAGTTGCTGCATAATTTCTTTAGTCAGTTCACTGATAGATGGATTTCTTAAGACTGTAGCTCTACCTATACAAGAGCCTTTCCGGCCAGCTTTTCAGATAATATCGCTTAAATTGTCAACGGAAATATGCTCCTAAAATTTCACTTGGGTGCACTTGGTTTTCTTTTTACGAATGTGTAACTAAATCCGTTTTGAAGTCTCCAAGGTGAGTGATTTTGCCCCACCCCCCTTTATATACATATGTTTCTCAAAATGTGCAGATTGTCACATTTTAGAATAGGTGTGGCATTTCAAATCCGTATTTCAACAAAGTGCATTACGCGAACGGGATGACAGGATGTTATGCATGAGCGCTAGGATGTTAGTTCCCGATAAATAGCGTGGGAAGCTCTGGGCTGGGTCGACCCAATTACTAACATTGTTATTTCTATTCAAAAACTAAGAGATTCAGGCTCAACCCCAAAGAGGGATTAGGGAATCGTTCGCATCATAATAGTTCCGCTAAAGATGATCTAAAATAAGCATAAACCGTCTTGTAGTAGCGCCAAGAGAAGCTTAACATTCTCTAGGCACAACCGGAATGGACGTCATTCGCACTATTAGCACCTCTCGAGTTCAGATTTATGTGAAGGCCGATATACTACTTATAAGGCTTTTCGTTGGTCAGAAACAACAGTGCATAAGCAATTGGCGCAAAGCGGCTCGATTTAGTGTAAACTTCGCGATTGCCTACCCTTTTTCATTTGAGAAAAAGCGACTCCGAGAGCCACAGAGGCCGTGGCCGCGCTCTCTTTTTACGTACGATCCCCTCTTCTGTAGATCACTTTGCATTCCTGAAAAGAACGTTAGTAAGCCACACTGTAGAACTCACAAATCTTGCACTGTACTGCAGTTCCTGCGTCGCGGAGGGTTTAAAATTAAAAAATTGGATTACAGCCAAAATTTGGACTTTCTATTAAAGTTGTCTACTTTTTTCAACTACCTCTACATACATACCGTAGAAATCGCAAATTCCCTGAATAACGCGATCTCGTGGAAACTTTCGTTCTTCTGTCATACCTCGATTTGCCCTTAAAGGCACCACCCACAACGATGTGACATTAATAATCCGGTTTTTGATTAATTTTGTTTGTTAACTGCTACTTTTATGGCGCAGCTCGCTTGCAAATGTTTCACACATCACGGACCGTCGTGTATGAGGCAGCTCCGTATCCCTTTTATATTTTTCAGAAAAGAATCACAATTAATCTTCCACCAACTTTATCCGTGGTGAACGTAAGGTTTCCCAGCCATGATAATGAGTGGAAACAGTTTAGAAACTCAAAAATGTCAAATAAATCATACAAAACTATGCTTTTCGTGCGAAGTCGTGCGCTACCATGTGGCGCACGCGGTGCGCAACGTGTTAAAAAATAAAGTGAATTCCTTAACACTTTCGGACTCGGAGGTGGCAGTTGTCGCCATCAAATTCAAGTGCCACATTAAACCGACGCTGAAAAAAAACAACTGCATATTTCTACTACCCACTGTAGAGATTACTGCAGACGACGTTCCCCCTCCTAAGCCGGCCATTTTTATTGCGCGTTGCTGTCAGCATTTCAAGTATTTGTGTATAAGGGTAACAATGAAACGGCGCTGGTCTCCGCAACCTGTCAGGTAAATGCCGATCATTTCTAAAATACTTGGCATATGTTCGATTTTTTATCGAACATGTTAGATATAATGTTGTGCGAGTTGAAACTGTTTCAACATAAGCTGAAAAACTAAGAAGCTTTGCCAATTTTAAAAGCTTCCATGTTCTTAGTTTGTGATCGAATAGCTTCCAAATTTTGCCATAATGATATTAATGTAGTCACACGTAACAAACAAAGCAAGAGCAGAAATTTTTCCACGGGAAAAATTCAGGTCCAAAAGAGGTTGAAGCAGTAACTAAGGCAGAAGTTGTGTATACGATTTCCTTCGCTTTGTAGGTTAGACCCTAGGGGACAATCATAGATGTGACATTCACGTGCATGTAAATCACTCGACAAGAGGCTCTAGCCTTGTAAAGTGAGCTGCTGATGTTGCAAATTCTTATCAGGTGGTCTGCGCCCTTTGCATCAACCTGCGGCTCTCTCACTTGCGAGTCTAATGCCTCGCTCTCCATTACTCTCTCCGCCCATCATATCTCATTGCCTTAGCACAGCCGACCTACGAGGGTGAGTTAGACCTTAACCCAAGCGTTCTCAACGGATTCTTTTACTTTTTTTCGTTACTACAAGCGCAAGAACGGCACTCCTGGGGCATACCTTTAACACATTCTCGACGGCGCCCCTTCTCCACTTTTCGGTCGCGTGGGACGGACGCGATTTTGTGGGCGCCGCCGCCTCACCACATAACCGCAGATTTTGTTTGTAAATGAACAAAAACATGAATGTCACAAAATAATTTCTGCAATGTCCAATGCGTAAAGATTATCTAACATATAACAGTAGGATTTCGATCAAACGACGAAATAGTGGTTACGAAAAGAGAGCATCTATTCACATTCCCCATTAAGGAATTTAAAAGCATTTTAAACTCGATTACGAGATTTACCCACCCTATCTTTTATTCCTAGCGCCTGGCAAGCGATTATCAGCTGGCAGCCCATATGGGCTGCCATCGTCCCAGGAGCACATGCTGTTGGCAGCCCATATGGGCGGCCATCGGCGTGAATGTGTTAATGAATGCTGAAGACTGAATGTTTTTTATAGATATACAGAGTGCCTATTAAATTATGAATTTTCTTAAGTCAAAGGATTATTATTATTTTCGAAGCCCTTTCAGTCATTCCACTGTGAAATTCAATCAAACCAATGCCAAAATGTGAAGTAGTGGAGATTCTGTGCGTATATATTTTTTAGCCACCCTGCGGATGCTTTCCCTCCCTTTACGGGGAGTTCGTGGCGCATGTCTCACCTGGCTTATGGTGAGAATAAATACTTTCAAAAGTATCTGGACTATGTATCTCTGTATTATAATCTTTGTTTCTATAAGTACAGCCACCCAGATTCTGATCTCTGCCCGATGTGCTAACATTCAGAAATATCACTGTGTACTTGGCTACGATGGCAATTAATACTTTACGATCGGGGACAGTTTTTAGTGACATCTCGTTGATAAGGCCCAATGTTCGAAACTATTGCTATGAAAAGGCCATTAATGAGAGCACAGCTTGCTCTTAACATGTGATGTTTGTGATACCGCCGCTTCGCTTATCAGTCACACCTAACAGATCTATGTGTCACCGCTAGAGAGTGTCGGCATGAGGTCGATTGAAGTTCACGAAGTCATTCTCCGTCCTTCCATCCTCTGTCTTCATAGACCCACCTTGTATTTAATTGCGTATCCTGATTATTTTATGAGATTAGGGTAGTGCTATTTGTGATGAAATGGATCTTCATTATTGTCATAGCCTATGTATGAGTTAAGCCCTTTCTTTGAGCTTCAGCATGTGGTATCGAACCCGCTTCTCAAATAGGATCAGATAATGACATTAGCTGAATAACGATTTTAGTTTCAAGGTCACTCTTTTTAAGTCACAGTTACCATTTATCTTGTTGAGCCTTCTTATTCCATAAGCCCGCAGCCTGGAGCAGCTTCACTTCAGCTTTTCACTTGATGCAAATGAGCTAGTTGATAGGATAGAGTAGGAAAATGGCCCTAGGGTCTTACAAATTTAGCTAATGACGACTTCTTGGAGCTAATGGACGAGTTGCCTGTTGTACACCCTCCCCCGCAACCTGGATTACGAATTATGACGTAGCGGCTAATTCCGAACGTGCGGGTTAGTGAAGGCATGGAGCGAGAATGTTTGGACAGCTCGTCCGGACGCCCCTCCCACATTTTGAAGTGAAGAGAGGGAGCGAAGGAAGTTCTCGTCGGCGATTTGTTTTGCTTGTTTTTCATACTAAGTTCAGTCTACATCCACATCTTCGTCATCGGCCGTTGTTACCTCACCAGTTGATTAGGGGTCGTTGCTTTAAATGGGATGTCCCTGTGTATCCCAATGTGACGTCGTTCGATGTCACGTCAAGCGTCGCTGGTTGTTTTGATTATTTGTCCACGTTGTAAACCCATTACCGTACACTCTATTGTGATAATGGGTTTATGATGTGTTTGTAATCGAGACCCGAAACAAACAAACAGCCAGTCATGGGATAAAGTTGTTAAAACAGACCGATAACACTGACAAAATTCAGACCAGGACACAAAGATTGTGGGGCGTGTGCTGGCGACATCACAACCACCAACCAGAGAGACAACGTTGACGTTGGCCCACTATGAGAAGGTAAAGGTCGTGCTAATCGTGTAAATTCCCCATTGTGTGCCTAGCGCAGCGGTGGACAGCGGCTCCTATCGTAACGTTCTCTCGCAAAAGTATGTAAAGCAGGGGGGGTGGGGGGGGGTATATGGAGGAAATATATGCGGCACAAGACCCGCCCCACTTCAACTGTGATTTGACATGAGCCCCCCCCCCTCCCCTCCCCATGTCAAAATTGTCATTGCTTGATCCAGCTCAATCTAACGCAATCCTATCTCCACCCCAAAAAAAATTCTCGGACCTGCGCAGCGAACACAGCATTCTTTTAGAGAACGACCATCAGTTAAGCTAAGCAAAAAAATTTGTATTATGTTTCGTTTCTTTTTTTGAAACCTATCCTCCTCATGCTCTCGGAACTTGTATTGGTGTAAGAGCGTCACACGGCCGCGCGGTCCGGGATCGAATCCTGGGTCGTGAGTCGCCCGGGCCAACCAAGCCTTCCATCCCTCCGGGGTCGGTTAATTGGTACCAGACTTGTCTGGGAGGATAAAAACACTGACTTGTACATCGGCTGGCCCCCGCAAGTCATTGTATAGGCCACATCGCATTCAAACGCCACTACGAATGTACAAATGGAAAGAATGCGTGCCTGCATCCCAAAAAGGGATTGATCAACGGCAAAAGCTTTATCCTTATCCTTTTTAGCTCATCGCTCTCCTAGACCCGCGATGCAAACACCCACCTTTCCACTGAAGCGAACGACGCCGTAATGCATCAC
>MU890674.1:0-14337 GCA_036418205.1 Ostertagia ostertagi
GAGGGGACGGACCCGTCCTCTCTTTAAGGCTTAGTTCTGAGGTAAGCACCAAATTGTGGCGGTTCTAAGGACCGAGTTGAAGTGGTCCGTCCACCGTCGGGGACTCCATCCCCTCCCCAACATTCAGCATACGGTCCCAGCCGAAGCGCCAAAAGGGCTGGTTTGCTTACGTCCTTGTATAGGACCCGTAAAATCTAGCATTTAGATGTATTACGTATCAGTAGAGATAAGCCGCGTTCATAGTTCGCGACTCGGGAGATTAGGATAGTAGGCGATAGGATATTAGGATAGTAGTAGAGTAGGAGATTGCGCTGACAAGATTGGATACGTATCGATTGAAATCGCTGGAGAGTAGTACTTCAGGCGAATAGATCAATACATATCTAATCTTGTCAGCGCACTATCCTACTCTCCTACTATCCTAATCTACTACTATCCTAATCTCCCCGTCAATACATATCTTTTTCATTGTCGCGTACTATCCTAATCTCCGGAGTCGCGAACTATGAACGCGGTCTAAAGGGATTGTCGTGGTTAAGCGACAGTGTAATTAAAATAGAACGCATGAGAGCGTTTCTGCGTAAGCGAGCCTGTGTACCACTCTTTCCCGCCTTCCGCGCGTAGCGCGTGCCGCGCGCGTACCACCCCCGACAGGTATCGCATAGGCTTATGTCAAGCGCTGCAAAACTATGTTTCTTCGTATAACACAAAGCGTCGCCAATATCTTCATTCTAAAAGAATTCTAAACGTTCACAAAGACACCAAAAGTTTCAAAAAAAAATTCCAAAAGAATCCCTGAACTCAGAATCCTTAGCCGAGGCCAATACATACCTGACGAACCTACAGGGAGCGAGCGCACGATCTAATGTTTGTAGATCGGGAAGTCTACCACTGCGTCATGGCGACTGAGACTGCCCAGGTTGAAGAGTTCCAGGGGGAACACCAAAGCATTCGCTTGTAATCCTTTGACAATGCCTACTGTAAGCACCAAAAGCCGTAAAAGTAAAAGAACTAAACCTCAAGTAGCCTCTCCAGCATCGTACTCTTTCCGCTCATTTTTACTCATATATAAATACCAATGTATTTTCAGAGATTTTTCTTGGTTGTCTCAGAATACTTTGAGTTATATGCATCGCAGAAGGGCACACACTGCTTCCTGAAGTTCGCGATGCAGCCCAAGTTGAATAAATATTTCTACTGCCATATGCCATGCACATACCGCCGACTTGTTTGCGTGAGAATTTTAATGCAATCGTCAACTATTATCACTGCGTATGAGATTCATTTTATGAAATATGTTCGAATTAGATATTGATGATTGTTGCATATATTATTATTGATTCTTACTGTCAAAAAGTCCCAAAGCTCCTCAACTATTTTCAAGTCGCGCTTTCTCATTCTCAATTCAATTTTCTAATTATTACTAGTGACTATGCTGCAACAGAAACAGATAATTTTCCTAAAGAAATTGTCAATACAAACTGACATCATAATTAAAAATCTGGGCTGCTCCACGACACCTCCATTCAGCGATGGCAAACAAACACGGGCCATTCACTGGTGTGAAAAGACGAGAATTGGGTTTAAGCACTTTTGACGACAGGCTGACGCGCAAGCGCGTCAGACATTTGGCGCCGCATTGAACATTCTGATGTGCGTCAGCACCATTGACACCCATTTTTTCACAAGTTCCTCTCAAGAACTAAGATGTTAATCCAGTAGAAAAAGTTTGGCGAAATGAAAGTGAAAACAATCAAAAACATCAAATGGAGTTATAATTTTTGAACTTCTGCTAATTTGCTTTCTGAGCAACCATTATATCAAAAAAATTTTCTGAAATCTTACGAGAAGATTACGATAAAGTGCGTATGCAGCGTGGAAGTACATGCACCATTGGAAGCAGTAGTCAGGGGCCCAAGGCTTGCCATTCCTTTCTGAGCCCCGCCACGGTCTGTGCTCCGCCCCCAGCAGCAGCGCCCTTCGATTGCCAATGTGACGAGATATTCCACTTCCAGAGTGTATCCTATAACTTTTCATGGGATGCGTGATCAATCAAAGCATGATGCTTGCTGAAATGATAGAGGCTATCAGCATAACATGTGCAAACGACCTCCTAATTGGTTGCTAGCTCGTCCATTATCGGAGGTCAACGGGCAAAGAAAGGGGTCCCATTTTGCGCCTTCTTGACGGATTTCTTTGCTTTTTTCGCCACTGGGGCATTATTCAGCATCTCCACTTCCACTATGAACCCAGTCCAAACTTATCGTAATCCCTCGCTTTAAGTGAAAGCCATGATGTTCATATTCAGTTTCGTATTTGTATTTGACACATTGACACATTTTAGCCTTTTTCTGAAACATCTAATTTTGTAAGATTTTGGAGTTAGAGAGGTGGAGTTATAATTATTCGACGCAGTGACCATACCATCATCCGACCAACGGCATCACTGAGAACTAGCACGGGAACGCACGCAATATGACTACTACCGATGGAAGTTGGTCTTTTGGCGCTTCTTAATCGGTGAAAAGTCTAACCCAGCACATGGAACGAAAGGCTCAACAGGACGACCGATAAAGCGTCAGATTCACCGCTAAACATAGCGTTGCCTCGTAAAAAGCGTTAGCTGACCGCTCCACTGGCTGTCTTTCTTTGCAGAACTCAAGGTTTGATACGCGCAGTGGAGTGCGGAGCTAAAGTGGTATCTGTAAACAACCACCATGAATCGAACGTCAGTGTCTCTTAGCGGTCGGATTGTGTGTGATGTTGGAATAAAAACATCAATCACGCCTTATCGTATTTCTCCGAACATCTACCAAAAATTTTGAGGAACCTGAGGAGCGTATTGGTCCGATGGTATTATATTTTCGGCTGATGATAACAACGCAGATGGAAGGATATTGAAATGAAATGCGCATATCGTCATGGTAGGCCCTTAACAGTCGTTATCACTCAAGGTCCCCTACCAAAGATGTTCCCGTCCTACCCTCTACATCACTTCTCGAATCCAACGCCTCACCGATGCTGGGACGCGCTCCATGGATATCGTGCAAATCGGCGTTTTGACGCCTCTTATCGGATCTTTTCAGTCGCTATCACTTTGAGTCCCTCACCAAAGATGTTCCCCTCCACCCCCTACAACATATACTCAAAAATAACACGCTCCACTGAAACCGAGTGGCTATATTTCGTAGACACACACACAAGACTACACACACAGACATATTAGCGAATTATACTATATTAGGATAGCACCCATCACCCACTTTTTTCCGCATGCCTCGGACTTGTTGGTTTAAAAATCCGTCATATATGGCTGCTTCAATTCAAAAGAAAATTTCTGATATTTTGCCAATCTCTGACTCTCTGGCAAGCCATCAGCCACAGACACTACCACACTACCCGAACAACCCGATATCTCTCCGACTAATCACTGGCTTGAGAATTGCACTTGCTTTGGTAAACAATTCGAAAAACCGAAGCTACGCGTTCAATTTCGGCCGGAGATCTGTCACAAGGTTTACGGAGTGCTGTAACTGAAAACTCTTTTTGACCTTCTGACTTTTTCCACTAACATCTCATACTTTGAGTGTGAAGATGCAAATATTTAGAGGATCGACTTTCCGATACAGAGTTCTGAAGTCGACGTTTGCACTTGTCAATCCATCCTGATGATCTGTGATCCGTCATGAGCACTACTGTAGCCAGCTACATAACTGCTCGATAAGTCCCATTCGCAAAAATTGTCATTCGCAAAACTGAATCCTTCAAGTAATACTAAGAAATGTTACTGTAGAGCAGAGAATTACAACGTTTCTCAACATGTTGACGACATTGCGCGTTTTGGCTTTTTTGGCCGCGTGGGACCGGCACGATTTTGCAGGCCATCACCTCATAACCGTGACTTTTGAGCTGTAAATACGCAAAAATTGTGTGCGACAAATTTGAACGTAGGTGTTTCAGTGGAAAGCGTGTATCTTGCCATGGGACTAGGTTTGTATTCACTTCTATTACTCTTTTTTATCACATGTTTACGTTATTGAAAAGAAAACGAGGAATGAACTGAACGGATATTTTGTAAGGTCCGGAAAACCTCTGCCAAACTAAAGAATATTTGGCATTCTGTGAGCCGCGGTTTTTGGTTATGTTGATGTATGGCCTATAGAATGAACACAAAAAAAACTTGGGAAGAAGTCGGGCATGTGCGAAAAAAATAAATGTAATGAGTGTGCAGTTGAAATGTTCAATGTGGTGCAAACATGGCGGCATACATAGTTGCCGCGCTGTTGTCAAGGTGCTAACTATATGTGCTTATGCAGGAGAATGTGGACAAAACTTGAAGCAAGGTGCCACTGAACTAAAGAAGACGGCGAGTGGGTGTTGAAGTTCAAATTCTGATGTTGACGCTGCACTCTGATGATATCGTACCCAATCTCTCTGTTTGAAGCTGATGTCGGAAATTATGCAAGAGCGAAAGCACCAGAAGCAAAAAGCAACATAAGTAGGTTTCGTTTCCGTGCCTTTATACATTTCCGAGTGAACATTCTACAGATTTGTCTAGCGTTTCAAGACTCTTATTGCTACTCTATACTCTGTATTCACTACTTTGCTTACCCATGACCTTTATGCGTCGGTTTGTTTGTGTTTATGTCGGTCGGGATGTGAATATGTATTATTTTTTGTGCATTCTATATCTACCCGTCGATAAAATTTTTGAGGGTGCAAAAGCAGCTCCACTCGCTAGCCTACCATGATCGACGGCGGAGTGGGTGAGAGTGCCTAATCCCGGGCCATGCCTTCAAAGGCTAGAATCAGGATTAAATTGATGTACTGTTCCCACTCAGATATGAAGGTTGCTCTACTCTGCGGAAGAGTCGGAGAGGCTCGCAGGGGATGATAGATAATGCGAGCCGTGGAGAGGGTACTAACGTCCGAGCAGAGAGAGCATGGCAGACAACAGTGCGCCGCAGAGGTTTTGGTGAAATCCGAATCAAGGTTCAGCGACTAATGTCTTAGTGACCCGTTTTGAATTCCCGCAGGTAGCGCGACCTTTCCAGTGGCGGATCATACACCACTGACTACGGGAGCGATTATTGTAGTGAGGCCAAGCCCGAAGCTTGCCTTTGAAGACGGATGTTGAAGTAAACTGGGTGTGGAAAGAGGGAAGCGCGCCTACGTTGTGCTATTGGGGTGTTCCAAAAAGTGTGCTATTTTCAAACTTTCTTTGTGATTTCAATTTTGATGATTTCAAGAAAAAAAAAACGCTCAAAATCCATCCCAAAAATTCACCGAGAAGTCGATGCCCTGTTCCTAGAGGGTCGGCGGTTTCAAGCAGAAAAGTCAGTGAGGTCGCATCATGAGGTAGATGGTGGCTCTGCAATAGGAATAGAGGTCTCTTGAAAGGGCTTCAATAAAAGCTGCAAGTATTTGAAAAAAAAACTCCAAAAACCAGGCAAAAAATTCAAAAAGAATTCCTTTGAAGTCTTCTGCGATATTTCGGTGTATAACACCTTCGTCAGGCATGTGTATGCCTCAGCCAAATATTTAAGCTGCCCTTACGGGAGCCGCGCCGTTGGAGTGGAATTAGGCTCCGGGACAGCACAATACTAAGAAACGCTGCAAGGTAGATCTGGTAGAACTTCTCAACGAGATCTATTGGTTTGTCTCATAATTCTTGCCTCAATTTTGACACTTTTGTTTGTTCAAGTTTTCTCTCTCCTAGGAAGCAACTGATCAGCAGCATAACCATGGTCACTGATCCTCATGCATTTGCTAGGAAACCTTTGGAAGCTTTCCGCCTAGAATGAAGGAAGCTGGGGGTTGAAGAAGTTGGAGAAGTCGTTTTTGGGGTTGTCGTATTCCTTGAATTTTTTCTCTCGCATATGCTGGTTAAGGACGCAGGGGGGGGGGCGATTGCCCGCGATGCCAGCGGTGGGTGAGGACTCGCGGCCCTGGCTATCTCCCTCAGAACGTGGCGAGTTGACATTGTGAGGTCGGGGGTCCATTTGGAGAAAGGAGATTCTGAGACGTTTCTGACGATTCCCTCGCAATACCGAAGCCAGCCTAGAGGGCTATTCCGCGCTGACTTTAGCAATGCTTGTCTTCATACATTGAAGTGGTTCCCAAACCAGGCCACCCAGCGAATCCAACAAAACGAGAGTATTCTCAGAAAACGGAGTTCGGGCTTTGGTTGAGCTGGTGCTTCCTGGCTGCGAGGCAGCCATCAGACGTGCCGCATGTTGTTGTCGCAGTGGACTCATGACTCATTTCCACTGGTGACCGATTAGGGAAGGCTCTGCTTTTGCCGTCCAGAATGAATTTTCCCCAGATGGTCAGGCGTGCTTCTCGCTCATGGTCGGCCGGACCATAAGGTTTCCATCAAAACTTCATTCTGCAGCAGTCCTTGCCATACTGATGGCGTGTGCTGGTGCATCGGCTGCGCTCAGGTATCTGCTACAATACCCTGGTAGCAACGTCCGGAGGCACTCCCAATTTAGGGTGCAAGGGGCGCTCATCAAAAATGACCGCAGGCCCAGTATGAGGTTGAAGTTCATAGCTCGTTTCGTCTTTGCCGTTGCGATTGGACCACTAGCTCAGTACCCTATCAGTAGCAGAGACTGAGCCAAACACAGCGCTGATCTTCTCTGTTGTCCTCCTTGCAACAGCATTTGAGGATCGTAAAGCATAATCATTCATTATTGTCACTGACCTTTTTTATTCCTAGTTGATTAACCCGTTAAGGGCTTGCGCTTCCGAAACCACGCTGTTAAGGCTCTTGAAGCATACTTCAACATACTAACGTATTTCGCAATGAAACGGTCTTAGACGGAAGAAATTTGAAATTGAATAGAAATGAGACAGGAATTATGAGACAACCCAATAGTTTCACATCATTTTCGAAACGCGTGGTTTTTATCGGACCTGACTTGTTGGAGGAGAAGCCCTAGTGGCTGATTCGCGAGGTACCATGCGTGGTCCGAAACTTTCTGCAGATAATGGCAGTTATCGAGCCCCTCTCGTCGACCCGGTCACTGGTGCTCTTGCGAATGTTTAGCATAGAACCTTACCTCTTATCGGCAGTAGCGGCATTATTCAGCCACCACGTAGGGGTGGGACAGGATAGGAGAGGTGACCTGAACTTGTCCTACACTCTTGTTATTGCTTATCAATTCATAAGGATCCCTTTGTCAAAGCTTCGGAAGTCTTCCAAAGGAGGGCAGACCTTTATCAGCTGTGTACCTGAAACACTTGGGTGTGGTTGCCGCATGAGAAGTTAAACGTGTAATTTGGCTTTGATAGGAAAGCACAAGAAGTTCAATACGGACAGCAATTGCCTTCTTGGACCACGATTTCTTCCAGGCAATAGGTTCTGAGCACGGGAGATCCAATATTCCAGTACCGCATGATGGACTATGACCGGGAGATGTATAGCAAAGCTAATGGTTGTCCTGTCTCCAACCGGCTTAGTAGAGGTCTATGATTCCAGGAGACATGGCATTGCTTTCTAGTTTGAACTCGAAGAAAGCAAGGCAGTATGATACGCTCAGATGTTGCTTTACGTAACGTGCTTCTCACTGCATGCGAGAACTTGTTTAGGGCTTAATAAATAAAGTTCTAATCCGAGGTCTAAAAAGTTGCACAAACTTCTGGGACACCCTAATAGTTCTGCCGTACAAAGGGAAGCCGAGACCTAGAGGTGGGAGGAGAGGAATGTACAGCAACGAAATGCAAATCACAACCTAGAAAACCTAATCTTGGCAAAGTGCTTTTGCTGAGAGGCCCACCTTCATGTAGAAGACTTGAGCAGGCTCCATGTAAGGATTTATTTATAGTTTCTCCATAAAGTTATACTATCCTATTCGTTGTATTTTCCATGTAAATTCTCGGCTTTCAGAAGACACTGCAAACCGGACGAAGGCGTCCGCAGGTACGTGGGCTTTTCTGCATTCACTGTGAATAATATTGTAAGAGGTCAAGTCATAACTTAATTCGGGCTTCTTGGACGGCGTAAAACGACTCAAGTTTGTGCTAGTCAATGATTATTTCAAAAATTCTTTTCGCCTTGAGTAGTAGGGCCTGAAGTAGGAAGTCCTCTTATTGCATTTGGTAGTGCGGCCTGAAGAAGAAGGTTCTGCTATGCTTAAGGCAAGATGCTTAAGGTACGGGAGTACGGGGCTCTGATCGAAATTAAGCTTTCTCCCTAGAAAAGTGCAGCGCTATGCAAGTGGAAGACATGTACATAACGTTCTTCCTTTACATGGCAAAAAATGTCCACATGTCAAGAATAGGGCCGATGTCATAGTTTGCGAATCGAGCGATTCGCTAGCGAATCGCTGGATCCGAGCGTTGCGCCAGCGAATCGAACGTTGCACCAGCGAATCGAACTTTGCGCCAGCGAGTCGATGTACCAGCGACTCAATAGTGGCGGGACCCAACGTTTAAAGGAAGCCCGCCACTTTCAAACAGTGTCAAGTCCGCCACTTTCAAAAAGGGTCCACTGTCACGTGACACTGTTCGAAGTAGCGGGCTTCTTTGAACGTTGGGTCCCGCCACTATTGAGTCGCTGGTACATCGTTCGACTCGCTGGTACATCGTTCGATTCGCTGGTGCAAAGTTTTGATTCGCTGGTGCAACGTTCGATTCGCTGGCGCAACGCTCGGATCCAGCGATTCGCAAACTATGACATCGACCTAAAGGACTGGAGAGATAGACAGGCTCCACTTCTACAAGACCATTCTAGCCTCACTCTGAGTTTCTGTTATCGTTCCAATCGGCTGCCATATTTTGAGCTCGCTTGCTCAATCCCAGAAAGTAGAGAAGTGCGATGGTCACGATCACCTGGAGGTTCCTTGTGAGTAGGATATCACAATTTTGAAACAGTCTATCCACTTGTGAACAACTAGAAAAAGAGCAGATAGTTGCGCTAGATTTCATATTGGTGAAACTATTGCACTTCGAAAAAATGTCGAAGTATCAATATTAACTTCAAAAGCAATTGCTTCAGGTCAACTCTTTCAGTAGCACTGACTTTTTAATGTGCAACTGTTTACCTGGCCAAAACTGGCGTATAACATGAACATTGTTTTCAGAAAAAATTTCCTGTCAAGTCAAGGACGTTGCAGGTACCCTTTTGCAGTTTTTTGGCCTTTCGTCTGCCTTTTTCTCCGCATGATTGAGGAAAGCCTGCATGAGACTCGTGGATGATATTTTCTAGCCCTTTATAGATCTCTAAGATTGACTTAGATTATGAAGTGTACGTTTGTTGCCATTGCCATCAGCTCAAACAAATCAGCATTGTCTACACAGCTCGCCTACACGGATTATCTTTCGGATCGTATAGTCCATCCGAATGGGAAATATCAGTCCTGTTGAATACCGCAAAGCTGATATCGAGCTTTTTGTTAGAGGCAAGCCCCGGCATCGGCCTGATTAGTGAGGAGGATATCACGAAAGAAATTGCGGGATCCGTACCTTCACAGACGTGCCAGCTTCGCTCGAATTCCGGCGATTAGAGCGCTAATCTATTGCAAATCTGCAACCATCGACCCTCGCTGCAACGCTTCCCACTCACCTCGGTTAATGTAGAGATCAGTGTGCTTTCTCAAACGACGCGATCTCCAGCGCGTTTTGTCTTTTTTGACCGTAACGTCTCGCCATAGTACCACATCCGAAATTATTGAACGTTACTATTTTAGCGTTCCCAAGGATTTCTCTTACTTTCCTTTCCACTTCAGAACGTTCCGTAAGCTCAGTCATCATCACAATGCACTCTTATCACAACTTTCATCTCGGGGCTTGCCTTAAAGTTTTACACAAGCAATCAAAGGACGAATTCACGATTGGAATGAAGGTCGAAGAAGGAGTGAATCACCCAACTGAGGGGGCCGCAGGACCTCCTAAGGGTGCGGACTGAAGCGCAATTGGCACCGAAGGAGTTGACCTCGGCGACCTATTAAGGCTCAATCTTGGCGCGGTGGGCCAGTGCACGCCCACCGATCATCTGATCACTCGCCGCAGGTCTATACGTGGCGAGTGAGAGGTGAGAGAGTAGTGTTGAAGAGGGCACAGCGATGATAGTCGCATCAATGCTCAAATCAACGGGCAAGGAAGGGGTCCCATTTCTCGGGTTCTGGGCCGTTTCTCATGGTTTTTCCTTCTTTCGTGTACCACTCACCATCCCTAGTTAATTTGAAATGGGTTGCTTTTCATCGTGAATTCGTCCTTTAAAGGATAAATAACAGACCCCCAGAAATTAGATTCTGTGAAAGGTTACCAGATGCTCGAGAATGTTCTCCCTCACTCATAGTGTCGCATGAGAGCCACGCCACCGTTTTCATTCACAGAGTTAAACGGAAACTTTATTAATGGCCAGAAGTTTCGGCGTGATCATGGGCCGGAACGTTGGGTCAGACCGCCGTCACACTCTGCCACGGACAAGCGATGGAGCGACGCGATTGCCCAATCGCTTGCCCATCGCGTTGCAATCGCTGCCGAAGCGAGCGATTGCGCAAGCGCCAAAGTGCACAAGCGACGGGCGATTGGCCCCGCCCCCAGTCGAATGCAGTCGGCTGCGGTATCGATCGAGCAGAGCCATTGCCCGTCGCTTGTGCACTTTGCAAGCGATTGCGCAATCGCTGCCAATCGCTCGACAGAGCGATTGGCAAGCGACGGACAAGCGATGGAGCGATCGCGATCACTCCATCGCTTGTCCGTCGCCGAGTGTGACGGCGGTCTCAAGGTTCGAAACATGCCCTTCAGGCCGCCTCGCATCTTTAGCATTTTTGCCGAAACGTTAGATCAACCAGAAACAAATGAGGGGATTGAACTCACTCTGTTCACCACCCCACACGCATAACATCAAGTACTCTCTTGATCAATTATAGTTAGTAACTGAAATTATTCTATAGTCAAAATTCATTGCTAAAGCTTTCAGCCTCGCGGTCATTGCCGATATCGGCTAACCGGCTCAACACGTTAGACGTGTGAGTGCTGAAAGCTATGGTACGTATACCATGAAAAGCTGAGTTGGAATGAAATGGTGCCCCGGTAGCGTAACTGGTAGCGCACTTGCCCGGAAAGCGAGAGGTGCGGGTTCTAGTCCCGCCTGGGGCGAAAGTTTTGTTCACAACCCAGCATTCTTGTGAAACATTACAGTATGTATTTTCGAACGATGATGTTTTCACGATAAGGCACCTATGATGAGATCAGGTGAACTGTCGGCCAAAAACACACTTAACAAACAAAAACAAGTCTGAGAGTTACTGTGCAGTCATTAACACATAAGCTATATGTAAATTAAGCAGATACGTTTCCTGACTCACAAGTTTCTCACAATGTGGTGCACATGACGGGAAATATTTTGTAGAAAACAAACATGCATAGTGAGTGTTCATTCCGATTCATTGCGGCGTGAATCACTTCATTATATAAACCAGAACTTTGGTGTGTCGGTTTGTCGGTGTGTGTGCGTGTGTCGTTCTGTCCGTCCGGACCACCGCTCACAAAACCAGGGAGTACGAAGGGCAACACTTCGTGATGTTGATGTCATGATAATGATAAACCCACAGCGGCTATATAAACACCGATCGAGCACACTCAGTCTCATTCTACATGGTGCTGCCGTGGCAGCCGGATGAGCGGGGGGGGAAGGGGGTAGAGGGAAGGGGCAAGAAAGGGGAGGCTAAAGGGAGGGGGAGAGAAAGAGGGAGAGAACATGGCGCTGCTATGCGCCGGAGAGAAGGGTATAAGGAGGTATAACACATTCAATAGTGAGGTGGTTAATGGAGTACGTCATGCTGCTATTCCGTGGTTCCTCCCTACCCTGTGATGCGCGCGAAAGCTGGTCTAACAAGAAATCGCCTCAACCGCTTCTTTGGCAAAATCCCAACACGCATGCCAAAATTTTCACTTTCCATCAAAATCATTTACGTGGTGCTCTTCGGATTGAGGTGATTGATATTCCTAACGCCTTTACATAAACGCTGGAGAAAGAAGGCATTTGGTGGTTCGAAGGACATCTCGTGAACCTTGATTACGGTTTTGCTTTTGAAGAACACGATTCCGCCGAAACGTCAGGCCATGAATAGTTTCCTGCTGAAAACCTGGTTCGCAGATTTTGACTTGCTTTTTATTGTTAACTGCTGTTTTGGCCGCAGTTCGCCTTGCGAATGTTTCACAAGAATGCTGGGTTGTGAACAAAACTTTCGCCCCAGACTAGAACCCGCACCTCTCGCTTTCCGGGCAAGTGCGCTACCAGTTACGCTACCGGGGCACCATTTCATTCCAACTCAGCTTTTCATGGTATACTTACCATAGCTTGTCAGCACTCACTGCCGATATCGGCTAACCGGCTCAACACGTTATACGTGTGAGTGCTGACAAGCTATGGTACGTATACCATGAAAAGCTGAGTTGGAATGAAATGGTGCCCCGGTAGCGTAACTGGTAGCGCACTTGCCCGGAAAGAAAGAGGTGCGGGTTCGAGTCCCGCCTGGGGCGAAAGTTTTGTTCACAACCCAGCATTCTTGTGAGATTCCTTAGCAAAACAATTTCGTTGTAATTTTGAGGATGCCGAGGATCTATGATGAGAGAAATTGGAGATTCGGAAACATAGTTCACGTTTTGCGAAGAAACAAAACTTTCGCTGTAACTTAACAATGTTCTTTCAGCTGACGTAAAGGACCGTGTAAAGGAAAAGGCGCCAGGAGTGAAACAAAATCTAAGTTCGTCTCTGAAAATATTAACAATTATGGACTTTGCTTATTTCACATAATTTTCGTAATTGAGTTCTTATTTTGTGACTGCTTTTTTCGCACAGTACACATTTTTGGCTTTCCGAGAGAATCGGTCTGTGGCACGCCTTAGCAGCGCCGTAAAGCGTGTTCACTCTAATTGAATATTGAATTGAATAACATGACTAATGATTCGGCATGGTCTTGAATCGCTGAGAACCCTCTCCCGCATTCGCAAACGCTATGACTTCGCTATGGGAGCACTGACTTCTCACTTTAGGGGAAAATCATCGGCAGCTCTTACTCTTTCCTACTGGTCGGTCGCGTTCGCACTGTGTCTTGCGCTACCCACTTGAGAAACCACTCTCCGAAATCAGGACTGGCCATCGAAATCCTCACCAAGGAGTGCATTCCTGCACAGTAACTGTGATGTCCTTCCTATGTTCTACGGCAGCTTTGTGACTTCGAATTTGCCATTATATAAGGAGATCATCGTAGACGGGAAGAGAGGTTGGCAGCCTACACAGTGCACTGCCGTGCACACCCCATAAAAAACTCACTTTGACAGCGGGCAAAACTTTTATAGCTTCGGCATAATGGATCGCACGATATGGATTGAGGATTAAAGAAACAACACGTGAAGTCCATCTTATAATGACTGAAGAGTGCCTTCTTCTCAGTACCTTGAAACAAAAATCAGGTTATGACTCAGAGCTTTCTCAGCAGCAGAGGCGGTAGAGTTTTCCACTCCTTTGTAATGGTATTTCTTAGCGGCTGAACATTGTCATACGCTTTCCCATTTGCGTAGATCTTACGCGTCAGTATACCCTATGTATTCCCGATAGGGTTTGTATCAGAATTACATGCCGGCCATGAAAATAATGGGTTGTTATTAGATTGCAATTGGGATAGAGTACTCAGCATTGTGTGGATCGAAGCGTTCTCTTGCATGAAGAGAGTGTTTGTCGTTCTCGAAACGAATAGGACTAACGTGTTACTGAGGAATGTCTGATTGTCCTGGCTTCTGATTCACAAAAATGTAAACGAATCTAGGTTTTCAGGGATCCAGGGTGAAGGTGCCATCAGACAGAACGCTCAAACCATTGAGCAGAAGCCGCCGATGTTTCGTTGAGACATCAGTAGTGATTCTCGCTCTGAAAAGCGAGGGATTTGGATATTGATACGCTAGAAGGGGAAAAGTTTTCAATCCCTTGACTGCTAACTACCATGCATTTTCTTTTGGGCGTCTTGAAGTTCTGCACCAAACGGGTGAAAGGAGATTCGAACCTAAATGATGAGTATTACTTCTCATTCAGATGTGAATAAGTGTTCACACTGAGAAATCGGAGTGATCAGCTATTCACTAGATTCGAGGTGTTTACTGAGTTGCCCCAGTTTTCCACCTTGTGAATCGGCTCACATTATATCAAACGTTTCACATTCGCTAATGCTTCAGAGAGCTGGCAGTGTGGAAAAATGAGGCGATTCATCTTTTTCAGCAAAGTTGAAGGCACTTCTCTGAGATGAATGTGTTCTTATGACAAGCATCTGAAAAACGATATGTAAACTGGTTGCTTTCGACATCAACAATGCATACGTTGAAGGGCTT